>BJCM01210985.1:0-11200 GCA_018326385.1 Flaveria bidentis
CAATCGATCAAAGCATGTTGAAATTAGAATTGTGCTCAGAGGAATAACAAAATTTAGAAAACAAATGGAATTGGAAGATCAAAGGAAGCCTATATTGATCAAAATAGCAGTAGGTTTGAAAGAAATACTATAGCCACTCTCAATCAAACAACAAATACCAGAGGAGCAGACACTACAATTTGGCTAATTTATCCACCACCACGGTGACCGTACATACACCCACCGTCTCCCACCATGGAGACTGTACATACACCTACCACATCCACCACCAGCGAGCTCAATCGGAGACATATTTCTGATTCCACGATGATGACGGCGACATCCTCCTCGACGACGTTGTCGTTGACTTCAACTTTGCCGGAATCGACCTCCCATCGCTCTCCTTCGACGTCCCCGACAACTCGTCGTCAAAGTCGGATGGGGAGTCGTCGGAAGCGTCCTGCGATTCTCGTTCAATCCTCAGATTTGCGCCGACAAGGAGGTGCTCTATGATTCTTGTTCAATGCTCATCTTCTTGTTCAATCTTCATCTCTTCTTCTTCTAGGGTTAGGGTTCAATCCTCATATGTTTATTCACAACAAGGTTATTCTGGTAAATTGTCATGAATTCCTGATATTTTAAAACAATCCCTCCAAGTCTAGAAGGATTTCAAATCCCGTAATTTGAAGGAATTAGAAGGATTTAAAATCAATTCCAATACTTCTTTTGATGAAACGAACAACATATGGAATGAAATCTGCATTCCAATTCCATCATAATTCCATTCCATTCCTTGAAACAAACGTTACCTAAATCTATCCAATTAAAATCCTCCGATTTCAGAAAGCTTGCTGAAATGAGGCTGTTGTCTACAAAAGATTATTTGATAACAAAAATTGGAAAAAAGGTCTATTTGAATTGGAAGACCTAAAAGCTAAACATGTATGCTAAAAAGCTCGGGTCAAATGGTGTAAGGATTGGGTGACTAGGTAATGGTTTGTTGTGAATTTATTTAGTTGACGTTATAATTGTTAAATTCATTTTTTATTTTAAACTTGCAAATTCAACAACTTTACATATGACTTTTTTGTGTGTTTTTCAGGTACGTACTTTAATAATGTGTCTTACATAATATGAGAAGATGCGTTTGAGGTATATGTAATCTGGATTACACAGTAGTTGGGTAGGGTAACATCAAAGCGAGTCTATTAAAATTAGTTATTATGTACATGTCATCATTGTCCCTTTAAAATCAACCGAGTTATTTCCTTGCTCCGAAATTTACATAAATATTGGTACAAATCTAAAACACAACAACCTTGTTTTACATGAAAGTTTTAGTGATCTCAAAATAATAACTATTAAAAGATTTTGAGGTTAAAAAGGCAATGTATTTGAATGGAGATGTTAAAGTGTGCACGACAAGGAAGCAAGCGTGCAAATTAAGTGTTTAGCTTTCTCAAAATAATATAATTGTTTTTACACACAGGTTAGATAACAACTTGTTCTTGTGTGCAGTGTCAGTTATTTTGCTAGAATATTTATGGACTCAAGAACTATAGTAGTGAATCTTAAAAATGTTTGATAGGCATGCCAAAATACATCAACATACTTATGTTCTCTATTTGCTAAATTATGATTTCAATCAATGGGGTTAAACTTCCTAAACACAAAACAATTTATCATAATGATAAGATGTAATAATGTAAAGAGAAGTAAATTAAGCCATTGTATGAGCCACAACTCCATATAACCTGCATATCTTTTTTTAATATTAAGCCGAGATCGTAAAACCATATGGTTCAAGACTCTTTATTCGCACCTGTTGGTGTTAAAACTTCACTGTGAAATGGTTACTAGTGAAGTAATATGAGTAAGAATACAAAATTACTTCAAATAGTTAGTTTATCACGTGTAAAACGTGTATAAATCAGTATCTTGTAATCAAAATTTTCACTCAAATAACACACACAGATTTGCTTAAATAAAACACTTATATACCAATAAAAGCTAACAAGGTTATTAAAGCTTGATATATATAATAAAGCATATACGTACCTTTAGATTGACATTCTGGAGCAAAGGATAGTGACTCTAGAATTAGCGATATGTTAGAAACGAGAAAGATTAATTCCATTTGGGAATTCCATCGAGATGTTTGCAACCTACCAATTCTTCATCAAGAAACGATTAGTCAATCGTTTTTAACTTTAGTTATTTTTAAAAGGTAAAAGCTTATAGACCTACTTAGCACTTTATATTTTTATATGTACTTGTCTTTTTCTTACTCATTCTTCATGTATGTATCTGTATATTTATTTTATATTCAAAGGTCATCCTTTTATTGAGGGATTCATTCCAGTCATACTTATCACATGTTATCATAGCGCCCATTCGATCCACTTCCCTATCTTTATCTCCCATCTTTTCCTTTCACCTCCCCATATCCGATCATCTCCTTCATCCTCCTCTTTTGTCATGGCTTCTCTTACTCTAATGGCACTCTCAACCTAAATACAATCCTTCTCATGATTACTATCAAACTCTACTCAACTAATAATCTTCTTTGGAAAAACCAAATGTTACCACCCCTATCATGCTCCTAGTACACAAAACCATCCTGAATCCCCTCTTGGAGTCCTGGAAATTTACCGACCAAAAAGCTATAATTTTGTTACACACGTCGTTATCAGAAGAAGCTCTATTTACAATGATTGGTCTCCCCACTCCCCAAGACATATGGGCAACCCTTGATGCAGCTTTACAACAACTCGTCAATTAAACACGTAAAAAACCTTCATGATCAACTTCGGCTGACCGTCAGAAGTTACATATCCTGTGGCTGTATTCGGTTAGAAATTCAAGAGTATGTATGATCATCAATTCGCCATTAGTCTTTCGGTGGATGACACGGACAAGCTTCACTGGCTTCTCTACAGTTTTAGCTTTACATTTGAAAAGTTTTCAACTGCTATTTGCAACTCAAAGCCAACACCAGCCTTTCATAATTTAATTGTTCAAGCTAAAAAGCACAACTTGTTTCTTCACTTGATTCACAATTTTGCCAATCCCACTGTTGCGTTCAATGCAACTTCATCTTATCCTATTACCACCAATCAAAACCCAAGTGGTCGATCATACCATTATGGGATGTCTACCAATCGTGTTCATGGTAGGAGGCCTCCTTATTTTCATTAATGTCACACCCAAGGACATTATGCCAAAGCATGCCCCTTGGCAGCCACCTTTGCCTCCAAGTCGATTACCAACGATTTGGACTTAGCCAAAGCTTTTCATGATCAGTGTCAGGCTACATCCTTGAACCTAGATTGGTACGTCGATTTGGGTGCAACGGACCACATGACACCTTCTCTTTATAACGTTCATCAAGCTTCACCGCTTACAGGTAATGTTAAAGTTACATTTGGAAATGGTAAAACCCTTTTTGTTTCTCATATGGGTAATACTACAGTTTCACACAATATCCCTCTTCATAACGTATTGGTTGTGCCCAAACTTATAAAAACTTGCTCTCTATTAATAAATTAACAAATGATCATAACTTAGATGTGTTGCTTTCCCAACCAAACTTTTTTTATATAGGAATTAATGACAAAACAAGCCCTAGCCCGGGGAAAATGAGAAAATGGTCTTTATGTTTTATAACCGGAACATCAAGCCTTTGCAACCAAGTCTATTTCGTATTTAAAAGCTTCTTTCGAGTTATGGGTATCTCTATTTGGGTCATGTGTCTTTTGACACTATTTTATCTTTACATAAATCTCATTGTCTTTCCTTTATTTCAATCTTACAGAATTAGGGTTTATTTGCATCTTATGGGACATTGTTTACCTTTTGAATTGAATATCAAACCATCCGAGCACCCACTAGATTTAGTCCACTGTGATATGTGGGGACCATATAGGTTGCATCAAATGATAGATATAAATATTATGTCATGTTTATTGATGATCACTCAAGGTTTACTTTCTTTTATTCTTTTAAATCAAAATCTAAATTTTCAAGTGGTACTATCCGCCTTTAAGAAGTTTGTTCAAATTCAATTCTTATAAAAAATCAAAGTTTTTAAAAGTGATGGAGGTGGTGAATTTATTAATCATAATGTTCAGGAATTATTCACTAATAATGGTACTTTCATTGAATATCGTGTCCTTATACTCCATAGTAAAATGGTCATGCTAAACAGAAATATTGTCACATCATTGAAACCACGTTGGTGATGTTTTGTATGTATATATGTATGTATATGTATATTCATTTTCTATTTAAAGGTCATCACTTTATTGATGAATTCATTCCAAATCATAATTTTCACGAAAACTATTCTTTGGAGGCATGCAGACAAAACATACAAAGTTGGTTTAACATACATGTATGTAAATATTCAATTAAGATTATATCACATGCAAACTAAAACCGGCTAGTGCCGGTGGAAATGTAAACTTTATTTTTGAGGTATTATATTGGTCTCTAAAAGGATCATGTAAGATTTTATGTAAGGCTGATGCACCTAAATATCCAAAGTCTTTCCTGCATGCATGCACTGAAGTACAGAGGAGAAATGTTTCGGAAGATTTACATCATGCACTAGAATTATTCTAAGTGTAAAATCTTCCGAAGCCAAGACCAATATCTTCTGAAGCCAAAAGTGAAGTCTTTTGAAACTTTAAAGACAAATTCTTCTAAACCCAAGAAGTGAAGATAGATTTCTTCCGAAGACTTTTGAACACATGCTTTATCTGATGTACTTTATCATAAAGCTGAACCACTTTCCGCTTCAACTCTATTCAGTCACCAATTTACATAAGTTGGTGAAAAGGTTCATCATTTTGATAACTGTACATTGAGGTCTTGAGTCTGTGCTTTCTACTTTATGAACTTTTATCCTTTTTTAATATATTAGGATGCGAGCTATGCCATGTCATAGTCACTAGTCAAAAAGGCAATCTGTCTTTTGACTTTACATTTGATTTTGTTATCTAGTTCAAATGTTTCCAGTTAGCTTTCTAAGTATGGCTGGCTGTAGGATGTAGTATAAAGTATCTTAGGTCCTTGTAACATTCTTATGCTTTGTAACACTTGTAAAAGAACTTGAGAGCAATATACAATATCCTTAAAAACCAATACCTGTGTTGTTCTGTCTCTTGTTCCGTCTCATATTTGCTTATGTTCTAAGTATCAAACCTATATGTTACTGAATCCCTATTTGATCTGTTAAGTGTTCTTAAACAACTCTCCTCATTGTGTGTTGTGTTATAGGTGACCATCCCTCAAACGGTCCTGCAATTTGTATCAGAGCATTCCAGGCTCTTGATTGTAAGATTTTACCATTTTAACATCTCAAATGGCAGCTATCACTAAAGCTGATATAGAAACTGGAACCATGACAAAGTCCCCACTGATCACACCTGAAGACTTTGACATTTGGTGATAGAAAATAAAAGGGTTCATCAAGTCACAGGACTCTATAGTCGTATGGTATTCTTAGTGGATACTAGTTGGAGATGACTATGCAAAGTTCATCTGGTAACTCTAACAATCAACTGAGTTCGGCCCTTCATGTGGTTGAAAGGGATAGTACAGAACCACAACATCATCTTATCTGCTATCCTGACAACTCATAACAGGGTCCTTTAATCACCTTCCCGGAGACACTAAGAGAAAACTACACTCAAGGAAGCCCATTCCGAGAGATAAGTTCTTCACAATCTTATATGTCTTTTGATGAAAGCACAAAAAACTTTCTCTTCACCCTTGAAGATATCTATTGTATCCATCCAGATAATCTGGAATACGTGAAGATAGTTAAGCAAATGGCTCTTCTCACTCACAGATCAAAGAAGTTCTACAAGAAGATAGAGAGGAAGTTTCCAAGCAACACAGCCTGTGGAAATTTTGGACTAGATAAAAGCAAAGTAAAATGTTACAACTATAAACAAACGTGACACTTTGTAAGGGACTGTAAGGCACCCATGACAATGATGGTCAAACACAAACTTGGCCAAACTACAATGAGAGAGCCATCCAGAATGAGAAGCCAAAGTAGCAAGTTGTAGTTGCTATTGAAGAAAGAGGCTTTGACTGGAGCTTTCAGGTGGAAGATGCATCTCCAAACCAAGCGCTTATGGTAGATCATGGTGAAGCTAAGGTATTGAAATATCTTTGTACACCTGAATGCATTGCTAAAGTTAACAGATACATGTCCTACAACTTAGAGATGAGATTTGATCTCGAGTCTTTAAATATCTTAAAATCTTATTTCAAAAGAGCTAAAATTGATTATAAACTAAAGGTAGAGGACTTAGAGAAAACCATTTCAAATCTTAAATATGAGCATACCAACTGTAGGACTCAGATTAAAGATCTCATAACTAAGTTGATTGAATGCCAGGCTGAGCTTGTGATTAGCAAAGCCAAGCCAGAAAAATGTGTTCTTGAAGAAGAGACCTTCAAGAACATAATATCCTCATCCTTGTACGCAAAAGTTTGTTACCAAAATAAGCAGGGACTAGGATCTAGTACGATAGCTCCTCCAGATAAAATCTTGTCTGTAAGATCTCCTAGGTATGGAACTTATGAATATGAGCTTCTCCTCATAGACCCAATGACTGAAGAGGATGAAGAAGTGATAGTGAAGGATGCCTCTAAAAAGACTGAAGAAGAGCATTCTAAGATGAGTCACTATCCTTCTGAGGAGAGTAAGAAAGTTAGGATGACCAAGTCAAGAAGAAAAAACTTGATCAGGAAAGCCAAGAGGAAGTACAAGAAGGTTCAAGAGATCCAAGGCCACTATTAATTCTAAGTAGAAAAAAGTATTTATATCTGAAGGATTTGAGGTAGTTAAGGCTGAAGACACAAACTTGAACTCTAGTACCAAAAGTTCTAGTTTATGTCCAAATCATCCTAGGAACATGAAGAAGGCTGATCAGTTGTGTATCACTGCTACATAACCTGAACCATCCGGCTCCAAAGGTAGTTCTCACTCTAAAGGAATTGCCACAACATCTGCGAATATGAGATGTAGAAGAAAAGTCATCAAGTTTAGCATTGCTCACAGAAAAAGACTCATAGGAAGAAGAAAATGGATTGTGTCTTGCGTAGGAGTACTTCTCATCTTGCAAAGGATTTTCTTTATAATACAAAAAGTATTGTCCACATGACCAAGAAAGAGACTTCTAAGAGTTTGGAAAAGAAGCAATCTTCGGAAGGAAAATCTTTTCCTTTCGGAAGCTCCAAGTTGAAGAAGAAGACAAGTTAGAAATTGCCTTCAGAAGAAAATTTGGTATCGGAAGAAAGTAATACTTCTAAAATACTGAAGCCGGTTGCAGTGTTAGCAAGATCTTCCGAAGGTCCAGTCATCAAAACATCTAAAGTCATCAAAACATCTAAAGTCATCAAAACTTCTGAAGTGTTGAAGGTCAAGTCTAAGCTTCCAAAGGTGGTATGGAAGTCAAAGAAAAACCAAGTGACTGAAAGTTCATCATTAGCATCAATAGAAGATCCTTAAAACATGACAACAGGTTGTATTACTATTGCATTGTCTTCAACTTCTATTGATAAGCCCAAGACCATTAAGGCTTGGGTTTCCAAATATAACTAACCATCTCTTTTGGTGCAGGAACAACTCAAGACAAACAAAAATATCTAGATCATTGATAGTGGCTGTTCTAGGCACATGACAGGCAATAGGTCACTACTCCAGGCTTTATTTAGTTTAGCTTTCTAAAAGAAAAGTCCTTCCCATCCTTTTTTGATACGGGGACGGTTAGAGATCCAATCAGAATAATACAAGGTCGTAATTCAGCGGGCCATTTTTTCATTTTTTTATTGAAAACTCCAAGTCAAGATGGAGCTTGGAGACTTTAACTGATTTCATTCATTCATAAACTCGCTTGAACATGCCATCAAGAGCTCCAGCTGTAAGAGGATAGGATCTTTGGTATGAAAATTGCATTGACAAAATTGACAGATGGCCAGTTGTTTTTGGAGGGGATGTTGGTTGTTACATTACAGGAAGGGGTAGGATCACAAATGGTAAGCTCAGCATTGAGAAGGTAAACTTTGTAAAGGAGCTTAGATACCATCTTTTGAGTGTATCTTAATTTTGTGATCAGAGTCATAACATGCTCTTTACTGAGCATTAGTGAATTGTTCTTAGGCTAGGAGTGGTCATTCCTCATGAGCATATCCTACTCAGAGCCCCTAGGAAAAGGAACATGTACAAGATGGACTTGCAAGATACATCTCCATCAAGAGAAGTTTCATACTCTCTGCCTAAAGCCAATAGTGATGAGTCTTTTCTCTGACATAAAAGAATGTGCCATGTAAACTTTAAAAACATGAATAAATTAATAAAGAATGATTTAGTAACTGGAATGCCAAAGAAAGAGTTTAGAAATGATGACCATTGTGTTGCATGCCTCAAAGGGAACCTACACATAGTATCTTACAAGCCAAAGAAAAGAAACTCCATCACTACTCTCCTACACTTGTTACATATGGATCTCTTTGGCCCTACTAGTGTAATGAGTCTAGGAAGGACCTCTTATTGTTTGGTGATCACATATGACTTTACAAGATTCACTTGGGTTTTCTTTCTTAGAACTAATGATAAGACCCCTGAGATTTAAAAGAATTTCATCTTAAAGATTAAGAATCAATGTGATCACAAGGTCAAAACCATAAGATATGATCAGGGAACTGAATGTAAGAACCAAATTCTTGATACATTTTATGATTAAAAAGGTATTACAAGAAAATATAATGCTCTCAAGACTTCTTAGCAAAATGTTGTTGCTGAGAGGAGAAACATGACACTCAGTGAAGTTGTAAGAACTATGTTGTCTGACTCTAAACTGCCTATCACCTTCTGGGTAAAGGTAGTTAACACCATTTTCTATGTGCAAAATAGAGTTTTAGTAGTTAAGACACATGATAAGACTTATGAACTTTTGCATAAGAGGAAACCTTTCATTGGTTTTCTTAGGTCATTTGGATGTCCTTGCACCATCTTGAATACCAAAGATCAAATTGCTAAGTTTGTTAAAAAATCAGATAATTCAAGAGACATGTTAATAATCCAGTTCACTGACAGATATTGTTCCTATTTCAAATTTGAGGCGGAACAAATAGGTTAAGGTCATGGTATTTTATCCATAATCTAGATTTTTATCTACACAATCACAACTCTCACTTTACAATCACTGCTTATTTCTTGATAGTTCATTTCTTATCTTTATATCAGTGTAGTCTGGAAGACCTTCTTTGGTAAATTTCTATTCTTCTACAGTTTAGTGAAAAAAGTATAATAATAAAAAAAACAGTTTGCAAAAATAAAATTTAGGGGTAAAGTATAATAAAATTTAATAAAAAATGAGAACTGAGAACTTGATTTGAGATGAATGGGAAATGATTGTATATCATCTTGAAATGCTTATTCTTGCAAGACTTGCTTTTTAAAATAAGAAATGATAGTAACTAATGATGTTATTTGATTCATATCTAATTTTCAATTGCCAATAAAATTAAACAAACAAATAGATTCTTTAATGATATGCTTGGTAGGCTCAGCCTGAAGCATAAAGTGGACAACAACATAATGATTTAAATTAAATCTATGCTTAAGAATGTCTAAATTTATGCAATCGTTTTAGCTTGCACGAAAACTAAGTCCCTTCAAACATTGGAATGAGAATTCATCTTTCATCCATCCTGATACGAATCATATAAGCCATATCTTTTGAGTCATGTTTGGTGTATTTATGTGTCTTGTGTTTGTGCTAAACTCCTCTATTGTATGAAAGTACTGACCTGGAGTGATGATCTCCTTTGTTGTGTGATAGTACTAACCTGGAGCTCTCATCAGACATGATAAATGGTCATCTCCTCTGTTGTATGTCAATACTGACCTGGAGCTCTCACTATTTTGGTCTAAGAAGTGTCAAATCATTTCACAATGAATTCATCAGAAAATGAAATATTCTGATGATAATCACTTGCACACTAATGCACAAGCCTTGTTACATAAAGATCATAACAAAATTCAAGAAATCCTGAGGTTGGGTGAGGATGTTTGCCAAATGATTGTGGGGTCCTAGCATTCTAAAGTATTTAAACGAACCTTAACGAATCATCTGCTATTTGTTGAAAAAGATAGGGCATGGGTTTAAATGGATTGTTGGACATAGTCAAAGTCAACAAAAGTCAACATCTCAATCAAGGTCAACAGATAAGTCAAACGATGAGTTCGAGACGAAGAACCGAGTGAAGATATTGAAGATATATTGTGTTTTGAGACTTTATTGTAATAAATATATTTTGTGTGAACAAAATATATTTTATCTTGTTTTAGTCTAGTTGAACAGTCTAGGGGGTTAAGTGTAAATGGTAAAAGTTAGTCTAGACTATAAATAGCCTAATTGTAATTAGGATTGTTTAATTGTTGCATGACCAATTGATTGTGAGATTACTTGTAAACAATATTATTTGCAATCAAATAGAATTCCGCGCTATTTGATTCGGTTTCACGTTGAATCAGTTAGTACTCAGTATGCTATCGGTCTTAATAAGTGGTATCAGAGCTTTGGCTCTTGATTCTTTGTGGATTCAATCTTGTTTTTGAAAAAAATCAACGTTTTTAAGCGAAAAGATTTGTTCTTTCTGTTCAAAATCCAGTTTTTACGTGTGCATGTTCTGAAAATTGAGTCTTTTTCGAGTTGCAATCGTCTAGGGTGTCAAAAATTGCGTTTTTAGGTCAAAGTGTGTGAAAATTTCGATTTCAGCAGGCTCAGTCGCACGATTAACTCAATTGCACGACTGAACTCCAATCGCTCAGTTCAATCGTACGACTGAACTCAATCGCTGGTTCAATCGTACGATTGACTCAGTCAGTCTGTCCATTCTCACAACCGCCCTAATAGCCTGCCCAGTCGTACGACTAAGCTCAATCGCACGATTGTGTTTCAGTCGCCTCTCAGTTGCCCATCCCAGTCGCATCAACAGATTGTTCTTCAAGCTTAAAACCAATTCAAAATGGACTCAGAGAACTTTGCATTCTTAGCAGGAAAGGACTCCAGGATCCAGAACCTTTTGCTACTGGAAAATGAGATTGGGAACCATAATAAACCACCTGAGCTGTTGTCTCTTGATGAATTTCCTCAGTGGAAACAAAGGTTTGAGATTCATCTCAATGGAGTGGATA
>BJCM01210986.1:0-10708 GCA_018326385.1 Flaveria bidentis
AAGGGCTGCCCTCTCCCTTCAAATACCTCCACTTACCCAACTTTCTCTCGTTGGCGAGTTTGGTCCCCCGACTTTAGACTTTATTTCTTTTTTTTCTTCTTTCGTCGGCTTCAAAGAAAATATCCGGGTGTTACACACCGCCTGCAGCACCACTGACCAGACCCCATGTCGTCGCTCTCACCATCGCAGACCAGACCCTCGCCACTTCACCGGACCCGCCTCCACATCTTACTCGGGTCAGATCTTGATTTAGGTCTGACCGAATAAGTGGTTCAATCAGACCTCTTCTCCGTTAAGAGGTAACCAACCAAACACTCACGTCTGATCAGGGTCGGTCAGACCCAACCAAACAGCCCCTAACATAAAGAGAGTAAAGAGAAAGGTAAAACAGGTTCATTCTATTGATTGGAGTTTATATTCAACACATCTATGAAACCTTAAGTCAACAACAACAAGGCCGGACTATAGAATCGTTTGCATTTATAACAATTATAACATAACGAACTAAAGAAACAATACATGCATGACTTAAATTAAAAAAAAAGACTTCTAACAACTTAACATAAAATAAGGAACCATTAGACCACAACTTTGACTAACATATAGATCCTAAAACTTGCTGATAACCCACTAAATGACTCATAGCATGTTTATATTATTCTCAACAATAAATATTATAACCTCAGCAACACTCACAAGTTGCTCATGATCAGTTACCGAAGGCTTAAAACCTCTCAATCTATGACCACTACAATAGGGCTTGATACCACGTGGTTATGCTCATCGATCCATTCAAGAAACCCATAATTCACTTCTAGAGAATGTTTCTCAACTTTTATGCTTAGTACAAAACTTTGTACCTCATACTTATTAGTGAATCTTAGAATATCAGGCTTCACTTTGATGATCATTCCATCCGGAACGTTTAAAACAGCTCGGTAAGTCGATGCTCGATTTCCAACATTCGTAACCATCCTCGTGAAGTGCCTGCGGGATAGAGAGGTGGATTGGTTCGAGAAATTCGCGATAAAAGAAGGGTAGTTAAGATCGGTTCGGTTTTGACAACTCCATTGGTTTTTTCTTAAGACAGTAGCCATTTGCTTCGCGGTATATCCTAGACCACATAAGAAGTTAATGTAGTCTTGTGGACCCATATCGTAGACAAGCCCCGGGTCCATGGCGCTATTAGGGTTGACATGACCAGCCCCAAACTCTAGCGGTGTAGCCAAGAGTCCGGTCCATTGGTCTACAATGGGGGCACGCATGTTGTCTGTTTTGGTTGCGGTGGTCATCATAGCGGACCGGATGGCAGCTGGACTCCAGTCACGGTGAACCGCCTTTACTAGTGCGGCGACTCCAGCTATATGTGGTGCTGACATTGATGTGCCCGAGTAGAGCGCGTAATCCGTCGTTAAACCATAGTTTCCAGCCTCCATGAAAGGCACATCTGGTCTAACTGCACCTAGCACATCCACACCCGGAGCAAGAATATCGGGTTTTAGGACACTTGGAGTAATCCGGTCCGGTCCACGTGACGAGAAAAAGGCCACTTGTGGAGCCGGGCCCGTCCCCGTCTTAGTCATGACAAATCTCATACTTTTTACGACCGCGTTGTTGCCCATTATCGCGTATTCCTTTATTGCTTTCGCATAGCGCATATGCAATAATATCCCCGGTGTAGAGTACTCGCTAGGAAACAAATTAAACGACGATTCGGTAAGGAAAATTGCACCATATGCACCTGCTGCTGTTACAACGCTCATTTGCTCGTTTATATCCTCATTACTTTCGTCACACAATACTACTTTTCCTTTAACCTCATTAGCTTTCAAAAACATGCACCCTGCTGTTTTTGTATCATTACTTCCGTAGTATAAACTTGTATTAGTAATAATAACACTAGTAGGGTAGTATGATGTGCCTTCAATAGTGAGCCCATTGCCTAGCTCTAGCGTGGCTACATAACTCCGGTCCATCGTGCCCGCACCTACGGTCATGATCCACGGTGCACCGTTGTACATTGTGCCCGAAGCTGGTCCATCGTTTCCTGCCGAACAAACTACAACAATACCTCTTTCTATAGCGGAAAGTGACGCAATCGCGATAACATCTTTGAAGAAAGGTGTCTGTTCTAACCCAAGAGATAATGACATTATATCGACCCCATCGGAAATCGCTTGATCCATACCGGCTAAAATATCCGTAGCCGCGGATGTAAGCGTGTCCGATGACCACAAGACTTTGTACATGGCTAAATGTGCTCGTGGTGCCACACCTTTGGCTACACCTTTTGCATAACCAAAGTGACTAGCACCATTCACGTAGTTACCTGCAGCGGTGGACGACGTGTGGGTCCCGTGACCGAAGAAGTCTCGAGCGGAGTCAAAGTCGATTTCGGTTGAGATGTTAAGGCCTGCAGCCTGGAGCCCTTTGCTAAACGATCGCGCCCCGATTAACTTCTTGTTGCAAAGAGATGGGCTAAAAGCCGTGCCGTATTCGCACGTGCCTTTCCATCTCGATGGCACCTTGGACATCCCGCGATCGTTAAAGCTCTCGCTTTCGGGCCATATTCCCGTATCTAGTATTCCAATAATCATGTCTTTCCCAAAAGACGCGGTGGGCCATATGCCTGAACCACGGTTCAATCCTAGGAACCGTGGTGTATGAGTTGTGAACATCTTTCCAAACGACTCTTTATACGTAGTTACATGAGCTGGAGACTTCTCCAGCTCAGCAAGTTGACACGGAGTCAGCTTCGCGCTAAACCCGTGCATGACATGACTATAAGAGTACAATAACATTTCCTTATCATCTCCACAAGCCAATGATAGGGACTTTACGGTGTGTTGGTGCCACGAATCATGGTTAGAGAAGTGGTCAGGTTTTTGCGAATGGTCCATGTGAATGATGTACGTCTCGGACCTTTTCGGCTGCAGCGACGCATTGCTGAGCCCCGTTAGCACCATCATTAGCTGAACCATGAGACCAAACCAGCTAAAAGACCTTCCCATTATTAACCAGTAAGTTTATTTTCAAGTGATGAGGGTTTAACAACAAGAGAATGATATATATAGTGTTCTAAGTATGTGACTAGGTCTTTTCTTGACGAATATCTCAAGGTTTATTATAAATAATATAAGATGATAATAGTGATAGATATCCAAATATCTAGTATGTGACTAAGTTTCTTGTATGGAAAGATGTCGTATCCATAAGTGATATGCACATAGGTTTAATCGTCATATATTACAATAAATAAACTATAATTAACTACATTTCTGTCTTAATACTCGACTACAAATTGAAATTTAGACGCTAAAGCCGGAGACAACGAGTGTATTGAGACGATTACATATATATATTCTTAAAAAAACTTTTATTAACCAATTTGTTTTCATAACATATTTGTGACGAGTATTTACAGTTTAATGTTAACGAGTTTTTTTCTCTTGCACAACGTGACTTGAGTTTTGTAGTTTTTTATTAGGGCTACGCAGTGTGATATTACTCGCTATCGGTCTGGCTTATCGTCAACCTCAAAAATGAATATCAACACGGGCTATGGTAATACTAATACCGGTAACGATGACGTTCTATAATAATAACACAAAATTACACAATTCATCCTTTATGTTTATACCGGATTTCAGATGTGGTCCTTAATCTTTAAAAATTACATTAAACATCCTTTACCTTTAATGTTTGTAACAATTAAGATCTTTTAAAGTAAGCTGGGTTAAAATTTCATGTTAAATCATGTCACATGCATATCACAAGAGGGTAATTTTGTCAAATCCACTTTTCCCCTTATATACATAAAATGATGTGTTATAACAACATCCTCTTGAACATCTGGACACCCTCCTTACGACCCGTAAGGGCTCTTACGGGCCGTAAGGCTTGCTATACATCATATCAGTCATTCAATTATCTTACATGACGTGAAAATTCTTACGGTCACAATTTTCATGGTCTGTAATAAGTTTTACAGGCCGTGAGGATTTATGTTAACGGCCCGTTAAGTGTTTCACGGGCCGTGAGGATTCATGTTAACGGCCCGTTAAGTGTTTCACGGGCCGTGAGGATTCATGTTAACGACCCGTTAAGTGTTTCACGGGCTGTACTTTTTGTCGATTTTTTTATTTTTTTGACGCAATGTAATATTCCTCCATTATGGTGTAATTTTATATTTATTACATTATTTGACGCGATGTAATATTTCTTGATTACTGTGTAATTTTGTATTTATTACATTATTTTACGATGTAATATTCTTGATAATTATTTGAGGTGACGTAATTATGTTTGTAAAATACTATATAAATCGTCATATTTTAATTCATTTTATATCGATAAATTTCATATTTGTATACATTTTACTAACGATGTCAATTTAGGATAACAATTATTTATTTTGTTCCGATTCTAACTATTACCCCATCGAGGGTTATAGTTATTACGGTGACGAGGGTGCTAACTTTGGTGAACAGTACGATGATAATGTTGGAAGTTTTGGCAGTAACTACGGCGGTGATGATGACGGCAACGACGGTGATAACGGCGACAATGGATATGATAGTAGCGGAGATGAGTATGGTGATGGTTCTGAAAAAAGGGTTATACAACAGGAATCAGGTTATTATGTAATTCATATGTTTTTTATGTTATTTGATATTAAATTATTATTAAGTTTTGTTATTTGATAATAACTAATTATATAATTTTAAATTATTAGGTTTTTCATCTCGTGAAGAATTGGTTGATTGGGTTACTAATATAAGTCGTGAAAATGGATATGTTATTATCACGAAAAAGTCGAAAATAACATAAGTGGGTCGGTAGTTAAAATATGGTTAAAATGTAATCGCGATGGAGTATATAAAGAAGTACCCACTGTTAGAAACACTAACACCAAAAAACAAATTGTCAGTTTGAATTACAGGGAAAATACCAAATAAAAAAAGGTGGGTGGATCCTAGTTGTTGTAGATTATTCTCATAATCATGAAGCCGATGAACATCTCGAGTGACATGCATACACAATGAGGCTCACTGAAAAAAAATATTTGTAAGGTAAAGAAACTTACAGAGTAAAATATTGATCCACGAAACATTTTAGGCACACTAAGGGAGCAAAATTCGAAAAACATGTCGACCTTAAGAACGATATATAATGTCCGCACGAAAATAAAAAATTCTAGCAGAATCGGTGAAACTCCGATGCAGGTGTTTTTTACTATACTACAATAAAATAAATATATTTACACCCCTCACATACATGAAACCACAAATATTGTAGACGGGTTTTTTTATACATCCCACATCTCACACTTTATGGCGGACCTACCCGCATGTGTTGATGATAGACACAACGTATAAAACGAACGTGTATAAAATGTCATTTGTCCAAATGGTTGATGTGACATCAACACTAAATTCATTTTCTGTTGTTCATACATTCATCGATCTTGAACGTCAGATTAATTTCAAATTGGTTTTAAAAAAATTAAAAGAAACTTTAGAGGAAAAATGTATAGAACCCCTGTTATACTTACTGATAGAGACCTTGCTTTGATGAAAGCGTGTGAAAAAGTATTTCCAAATGCCGTGAGACTACTTTGTAGATGGCATATATCGGAAAATATTATTAAACACTGCAAGGCGTGTTTTTCAGATGATGAATGAGTCGCTTTTGAGCATATGTGGTCGGTATTAATTAGCTTTGTCACGCCTGACATATTCGAGTACAATTTTGACCACCTTTATCGAAAATTGGTGCCAAAACATTCAAGTAAGTTTTATATTGTTATTGTTATTCTTATTAATATTATTTAATTTATAATTTAAATAATATAATGTTATTATAATTAGGAGTTTTGATGTAACTGAAAAATAACTAGTTGAACCCTTATAACGAGAGATTTGTGACTGCATGGATTGATAGAGATCGTAACTTTGGTCAACACACGTCGAACCGAGTGGAGAGCCAACATTCTTTGCTGAAAAGTAACCTAAAAAAACTAATAGCATCATGGATAGATTTATTCCATTTATCAATGTTATTTTAATTACACAGGAAATTGCTATCAAAGAAAATTTTACCAAAAGTAAAATCATGTTTATGGTTCAACAGAATCATAAAGTACTTGAATTTTGGTTGGCGAGATCAACATAATTCATCATCTAATGACATCTAACACATTGTGTGGTGTCATATTTTTACGAGTTGTGGTTTTCTATGTGCATGTAGATTAAATCATTACTTTCAAACAAGTAAAATATTTTGTTATTTAAAATTATATTGTTTATGTTTTATTATTTTACCATAAATATTATATTTTTTACTCATTATTTAGGTCAAAATATAACACTCCATGACATTGATATTTTTTGTAGAAAGTTTGACTTTTCACCGGCGTATATTATACGAGAGGATAAAATATATTTACAAAAAAAAAGGAGATGGTGACAAAACAATAACTTCTTCAACCTGAAAGAGTGAAAAGATATGTATTGGTATAATAAAATCACTCATAAATCCAGCGAAAACATATCAAAAAGCTCTAAAAGTGCAAACGAATTCACGCGGTCGTCCCAAAAAGGATAAGCAACAAACTGTGATATTAGACCCTCCCAGACATAGTTCATACGTGCAAGAACGAGAAAACATTCAAGTTCCTCCAAGATATTCAAGTTCAGTGGTGATGACTAATCAATGATAATTTCAACACAGTCAATCAATGTCTTCCAAAACAAGAGGCAAAGATATATCATCCCAACAAACTTCAAAGTTTTTATATACCCCGGGGGACGAAGAAAAAAACAACTATTACCGGTTTTGTGATTCTATTCCATCCGTGTTCTACCCGTACATTTCGGGTGTGGATGATGTATATGTGGATAGTAATTGTGGTTTTCGAGGTGAAGCAATTTCATTGGGATATGATGAAAATCAATGGCCTTTTATTCGTATCGAACTTATAGCGGAGCTTGATGAAAATGCAAAACGGTACGATGACATGTTTCATCGTATCAAGCGTCTAAGAAATTTATTAGACTGGAATGAGATAGGTGCAGCTCCATTTAGACATTGGATGACAATGGCACCTGTAGTGATCTGAGTTGCTAACAGGTTTTGTGTGGTTGTAATATTAATTACAATCGATAACAGTGCAATTTATTTTCCATTCTGGTCGTCTCCTCACGATATAGCTATCCACCAAATGATTGCAATTGTCTTTGTAAATGGGAATCATTTTATTAGGCTACGATTAGCAGGTGACTATCAAATGTCTTCACCAAGTGGATACTTGAAAATTTTTAAAACACCAAATGCGAATGATTGGGAGCTTATATACAATGCACAAATTCAGAAATTTGATTAGCTGAGAAAGGACGAGGGGGAGCTTGAACATATTAATTTGTTATAAGTTGTATTATTGTAATGATTTTTATATTATTGTTGTAATAGTTAGATTTTAATATAATATACATTTTTTTATTTTATAATTGCTAACTATGTAACTGTAATATTTGTAATCATTAAACGAAAAACATTAATAATACGTACTATATTTACATCAAATCAAAAAAATACAACTTTTACATCATAACATAAATAAGATGCATCAAAATAACTACTACGAAGGAGGCTCATCCGCGGCGTCCTTAACTGCCTCCTCACCATCTACCGACCGCCTGTCAAAATGGACAATATCCGGCCGAGGCGGAGGAACAATCCCCTGCGATGCAACCCATGTGATGTTGGGCTCCATCTGCCACAAATGCATGGTGTGCATCTCACGCAACAAATGGACAGACTCGCGCACCAGTTGCATGGACTCCGCCACATACTCCCCAGTAGGAGGAATCTGCTGGATAATGGTCCTCGGCGGCGGTGGCACCTGTTGTAGAGAGCCCTGCCGACGCCCTCCGAGATGCTGCTACTGCTGCTGGGACTCATCTGCCTCCTCCTCAACACCCTCAACGGGAGGGTGGAATATCGTCTGACCGTCGTCGGCGGACCATCGAAGGTTGCCGTCAAAAGTGCGGCAATACCCATGACCAACACAGTCCGGCGGCCTAATATCCATGGCGAGGCATCACTCGTCTGCCGCGCAAGTAGCACATCGGTGTATATCCCTAAACGGAAGGCAATGATGGTGATATACGTCCCGCAAACTGTAGGGCTATCCATCTATAAACAGTCAATTAAGAAAAAAATATATTAATTTGTAACAATTAATAATTAAATAATAATTAAAAAATAAGCTAAATGATATATTTCCTTTCCCGTAACCACGGAGAGTAGATAAGCCGCGATACAGTGAGCAAGATTAACCCTCATAAGGCTAATCAAAGCTTGTAAAAAGAACACGTCACCGAGCGAAACCTACTCGGTGCTCTGGTCGCTCCCGGCAATGGTGCCGGCAATGCACCAATAAAGATATCAGTGCAAAGGATCTCTGATCGAACTCGTGCGAATAACGCCCTCCCAGCATCGATCCGAGATAGTCGGCAACCACCCCACCAGATGACCAGACTCAAATCGAACCTCGTTCGTGAGGAAACGGGCATCAGCTGCCTCCTCCTCTATGTAAAAACCGAGGACGATCATCGACGCTCTCATCGTGAACTCCCATCTGTGACCCCCCAAGGTGAACCGAACAGCAACATGGATGAGGGGGTCATCTCCATCTATGGCGGGAGTGAATACAAATGTAGATAGGAACTCCAACGTAAGCTCCTGATGGGCCCTCCTATAGCCACAGTCGAACATTCAGTGCCACGGTGTGGAGTTCTCAGCCCCAACAAGCGCCTCAGCACGCTCTAAATCACCCACCGACTCAATCACCTCCCAGTTGATGGTACGGGTCCCATTTAGGGGCCGTCCTAATAACCTCCAAAGCTTTCTACGTGGCGTGATCTCGCGCGGAAAACAAAGATGCAAGTGAGGGTTTAAAAAATCTCCCTGACCCTCGGGCTCGGTGTTAGGCCACACACGCTTGCGCGCGCTGCATAATCTGTTAAAAAATTAATATTTTTTTAAATAAGGATTACGGGCCGTGAGTGAACTTCACGGCCCGTAACCCTTTTATCCTGAAAAGGGTTACGAGCTGTGAGGGAACTATACGGTCCGTAACCCTTTTCAGGATAAAAGGGTTATGGGCCGTGAAGTTTCCTCATGACCCGTAACCCTTTTAGTTTTTTAAATTTTGAAATTTAATTTAATTTTATACAATAATAACAGGTAATTAAATAAAATTAAAAACACAATTTAGTTATGTACTAGATAGTAGAAGAAAAGTGACTGAAACGGGGTCGTAAAAGTAAAAGTGGGTGTGTATGGAGAGGGTAGTATTATAGGAATAAGATCGATAAGAAAATCATGCGTGTCAAGACTTAAGACGCAATCACGAATAATGACGTCAACGGTGATTTGTTCTCCATCGGCAACTTTAACGGTGAGAGGTCTTTCGAGTTTCGTATGTGGCTTAGCAAGTATGGGTTCAAACTCTAACGAAACAAAACTCTTATCGACTCTAGAATCAAATAGGACGTAGGCACAAGTTTTATTAATAAGGAACATACCTATTCAATTTTGAAGGTATTTAACGATACAGGTAACGCATGAAAAGAATTAGGTCACAAAAGTTAAAGGTAAGTTAACATACCATTCACCATATCGTTGTTTGCTTGTGCTTGATTTGCATTGATGTTGAAAGCACGTCCTCGAGCTTGTGGAACATTACCCACAAGACGAGGGCATTGTGGGCGGAAATGACCAGGTTCCCCACAGTTATAGCAAACATGGTTTGTGACCACGGCGGCGTTGTTAGGTGCACGGTGGCAAGTCACCACCAAGTGACCATATTTACCGCATAAGGTACAAATACGGCATGGTTGATTCCCCGGATGTTGGTACCTACAGGTGTTGCACATAGATTGAGACCAGCATAGGCCCTAGCCCCAGGCACTTGTGCCACAGGTGTAGCCGCAGGTACAAGTTGTCTTTGGGGTTGTTTGGGTGCAGCCACAGCATAGTTACGCGCTGGTGTGAACTTGAGCTTCTTGTTGTTGTTGTTGTTGTTGTAAGACGGTTCGGCTTTGGTCTCCTTAACAACCTTGGTAGCCGTCTTCTCTACCTTCTTTGCACCCTTCACAGACATGGTGCCCGCTCATATATGGTTCTCGGTGAGTTGAGCGATGATAGTAATGTCTTCTTCCAAAGTTGTGGGTTGGCTACCCATCACAACATCTTGAATTTGGGGTGGTACACCCTTAATGAACTTCTCAATGTTGTGGGGGACAGTGTCGACCATGCGAGGCAGTAGTATACTCAACTCATGATGCCTAGTTGAGTAGGCCAAATGATTACCACCATCTTGCTTCAAGTTCCAGAATTCTTCTTCCAACTTTTGCAATTCACTTCTCGGGCAGAACTCCGCGATGGCGATGTTCTTGAACTCATCCCTAGAGAGTGCCAAAATAACATCAGCTCCTCGATTTCTCTTCTCGCTATTCCACCAGGTAAGTGCCCTTTGTTGGAGCATGCTAGTGGCATAACGAACTTTGAGTGCCTCGAAACACTCACAATTGACAAAGGTGTTCTCCATGCTCTCGAACCACTCAAGAAGACTAGTTGCTCCTTCCTTGCCACTATAACTAGTGGGCTTGCAAGAGCTAAAGTGCTTGAAAGTGCAAGTTTG
>BJCM01210988.1:0-12228 GCA_018326385.1 Flaveria bidentis
GTCTACTTCGATATCCTCCAGTGGAACAATCATATCTTCATTTGCCAAGCACTTCCTTAGATGAGATACGTGGAATGTCGGGTGAATTCCACTTAACTCCTCTGGTAACTCCAATCTATAGGCCACCTCTCCTACTCGAGCAATGATTCGGAAAGGGCCTATATACCTTGGGCTCAACTTGCCCCGCTTTCTGAATCGGATGATCCCCTTCCAAGGCGAGACCTTCAACATAACCCGGTCACCCACCCTAAACTCAATTGGTCCGCGTCGTTTATCAGCATACGACATCTGCCTATCTTTGGTTGCCTTTATGAAGGTTTTGATCTTTTCAAGCTTCTCAGTCGTAGCCTCGATCACCTCGACACTCCCTAACACTTTATGACCAATATCACCCCAACAGAAAAGTTTTCCGCATCACCTACCGTATAGCATCTCATAAGGTGGCATACCAATGCTGACATGATAACTGTTGTTGTATGAGAATTCGGCTAACGGTAGGTGGTCATCCCAACTTCCCCCAAAATCAATCACACATACCCAAAGCATGTCTTCCAATGTTTGAATGGTCCTCTCAGACTGACCATCAGTCTGGGGATGATAAGCCGTGCTAATATATAACCTCGTCCCTATAGTGTCGTGGAATTTCTTCTAGAATTCGGATGTAAACCGGGTGTCACGATCAGACAAAATAGACACCGGCACACCGTGACGAGTTACAATCTCCTTGATGAAAAGATCCACTAACCTTTCAGATGAATATGTCTCGCGGATCGGTAGGAAGTGAGCACTCTTTGTCAGACGGTCAACTACCACACATATGGCATCATACCCTTTCAGGGTACGCGACAGATTCTTAATGAAATCCATGGTGATGTGCTCCCACTTCCACTCCGGTATATCCAAAGGTTGAATCTTTCCATACGGCTTTTGATGCTCAGCCTTCACTTGTAGACAAGTAAGGCATTTACTCACATACTCCACTACGTCACGCTTCATACCCGGCTACCAATAATCTTTCTTCATGTCTTGGTACATCTTTGTGGCACCTGGATGAATGGAGTATCGAGTCTTGTGAGTTTCATCCATAATCTTCATTCGTAGATCCCCAAACTGAGGAATCCACATTCGTCCAAACCGGGTTCTAACACCAAATGTGTTCTTACCCAACTCCGTGACCAAACCTCTCATTCTTTCAGAATTAAGATGATCTTCTTTCAATGCCTTATCTTGAAACTCCTTGACTTGTTTCATCACATCCGAGATCATGATCAGTTGATATGCTTTCACCCGAATCCGCTCGGGCCTCTCTTTACGACTATGGGCGTCCGCCACCAAATTGGCTTTGCCTAGATGGTAGTGGCTCTCACAATCGTAATCCTTTATAAGCTCTAACCATTGTCTATGCCTCATGTTCAGATCTTTCTGCTCAAAGAAGTACTTCAAGCTCTTGTGATCAGTGAAAATGGTGCACTTCGTCCCGTAAAGATAGTGCATCCAATTCTTTAGTGCAAAGACCACGACTTCTAGCTCCAAGTTATGAGTAGGATAATTGACCTCATGAACCTTCAACTGTCGTGATCCATAGGCTATAACCTTCCCTCTTTGCATTAACACACATCCTAACCCCGAGTAGGAAGCATCAGAATAAACCACCAAATCTTCACTTCCATCGGGTAATGATAGAATAGGGGCTTGAGTCAATCTCACCTTCAACATCGAACGCCTTCTCTTGAGCTTGACCCCATACAAATCTCACATTTTTCCGGGTCAACTTGGTTAGTGGAGAAGCGATCTTGGAGAAGTCTTGAATGAATCTTCTGTAGTTGCCCGCCAAACCCAAGAAGCAACGAATCTCGGATGGCGTCTTAGGATACTTCCAATGCATCACTGCCTCCACCTTTGCCGGGTCCACCATGATCCCGTCAGGATTCACCACATGACCCAAGAATTGAACCTCGTGCAACCAAAATGCGCACTTGGAGAACTTGGCATACAGCTTCTTCTTTCTCAACGTCTCCAAAACCTCCCGAATGTGACCGGCATGCTCGATCTCGCTCTTCGAATAAATCAAAATATCGTCAATAAACACAATCATCGATTTATCCAACATTGGCCGACACACTAGATTCATTAGATCCATAAAAGCAGCTGGCGCGTTGGTCAAACCAAAAGACATGACAAGAAACTCGTAGTGATCGTAACACGTGCGAAAAGTTGTTTTAGGAACATCCTGATCTTTCACCTTCAGCTGATGGTAGCCCGATTGAAGATCTATTCTTGAGAACCAACTGGAACCTTGGAGCTGATCAAACAAATCATCTATTCTCGGTAAGGGGTATCGGGTCTTCACTGTCAACTTGTTTAGCTCACGATAGTTAATACACATCCTCATACTACCGTCTTTCTTCTTCACAAACAGGATCGGAGCACCCCAAGGAGAGATACTCGGCCTAATGAACCCCTTATCAAGCAGCTCTTGCAACTGATCCATCAACTCTTTCATCTCCGTCGGAGCCAACCGATACGGTGCCTTGGCAACAGGTTGGGCACCCGGTATCAGATTGATCTGAAACTCAATCTCTCTGTCAGGTGGCACTCCTAGTAAATCTTCTGGGAACACGTCTGGAAAGTCACACACAACCGGTACATCGGATAGTTGTGGTGTTGGCATATCCGCGTCCTTTACATAGGCCAAGTAGGCACTACATCCATGCCTCATGCACTTTCCCACCACCACCATTGAAATTACCTTCGGGATCGTCGTACCCTAATCCCCATGAATCGTTACCGAACTCCCGTCCGGCGCTATCAACCGAATCATCTTTCTGCGACACACAATGTTCGCCTCGAATTCCGCTAACCAATCCATCCCAAGAACCAAATCAAAACCACTTAAGGTCATCACAAACGATCTAACAGGAAACTTATGACCTTCTAGTTCCATATCATAGTCTTTTATCATATCAGAAATCCTGGTAGACTTACCTATGGCAGTTTCCACATTAAAGGGAACATCAACACGTCTATTACTATCAGGTAGTTTAGCACAGAAAGCAACAGAAATAAAACTTTTACTGGCACCCGAATTGAATAACACAGAAGCTAAAGTTTGGTTCACTAGAAACGTACCAGACACAACATCAGGGTCCGTCCTAGCTTCCTCCTGTGTCATGGTGAATGCCCTGGCGCTCGCCCTCGGTCCTTCACTCCCCGTCTTCTTCACCCTGGAACCCTCAGCCCTCGGCTTCTTATAATCCCTACTTATGTGGCCCTCCATGCCATAGTTAAAGCACCGGACCGTACGACAGTCCTTGGCTATATGCCCCGCCTTCCAACATTTGAAGCACACGTTCGACCCCAACCTGCATTCCCCGGTATGCTATTTTACACACCTACCACACTTCTTCAAACCCGCACCCGATGCGACCACACGACGGTCGTCCACCCGTGCCTTCTTATTACCCGTCGAGGCATCACCCCGACCAAACCTCTTCCCGTTCCAGTTCCGATCACCACCACCCTTCCTGTTACCTTCAGCCACCACCACCACGGCTCTCTCATCATACAATCTCCATGCCAAATCCACCGCCGACCTAAACGTGCTCGGTCGGGCATCGATCATGTGCCTGCGAATGTCCGCTGGCAAACCCTGAATGTACCTCTTAATCTTCCGTGATAGAGGCGTCACCTGATCCGACACCAGACGTGCCATCTCGTTGAACTTCGTAGTGTACTACTGATGTGTCATGGTTCCCGCCTCTAGCTGCAGGAACTCCCTCTCAACCTTGTCCATCTCCCGGTGAGGACAGAATTCCTTAATCACCAACTTCTTCAGCTTCGACCATCTCGTTCTCCCAATAGCCCTGCTACCTTCGGCTTGGACTATATTTTCCCACTAGCACAGAGCTGAGTCCACAAAAGAATGGGCAGAAAACTTTACTTTCTTATCCTCCTGGCACTCATTGATATTTAACACAACTTCCATTTCTCTCACCCATCGGTGAGCAGCAGCAACAATGTCGTTACCATCAAAAGTAGGGGGCTTGCATCGTTGAAACGCCCCATAATTACAGCCTCGTGTCACCTCCTGTATGGGCTCTTCTTCCTCCTTCTCTTCTTCATCATTAGAGAGAACCGTTTCAGGCTCCGGTTGCTCTTGTCCTCCCGAGGACCTATTCCTCTCTTTCCTTTCCCCTTCCCGTACAGCCTTAATAACTTCGGTCACTACAAACGGTAAGATCGTCTGCATGACCTGATGGACTTCTTCAACAACAGCCTTCTTTACCGAGGCTCTCAAATTGGCGCTCTCATCGCCACCCTCCAGATGAGAAGTCTCAGGTTCTTCATGAACCACCTTTTCGACTCTAGGTCTTCCCCTCTTGGGTCGCGGTTCAATACAACGACCTCCACCACGTGAAGCTTTTAAAGCTCTACCACCGACCGTTCACACGCACACTGAAAGATTCAAACACCAACACGGTTATTCAAGGGAACAGCTCAGTTTATGTCAAGTATAGTAAGTCCCTAATTACAGTGGCCAGTTGTTATTAGCACTTACTTTACTTTTCATACCCCAAGCATTACCTGCCCTGACTATATCAGTATTTAAATCTACAAGCAACACATAACCACATACCATGCGCATAAAATACCGGTTAACATTAAAGAAAATACCCGATGGCACGCAGCTACTCAGATTGGCATCCCTTCCCTTTCCGTCCCATTCTCAGTTTAAGTTAAGGTTTATTTTGAAAATTTACCCATTTCACTTAAACTTTGGCTCTAATACCAACTTGTAAGGCCTCGTTCTCGGAACGCTTACAGCTGGTCAATCATCGCACAATAAACATATAAAAACATTTAACTTTCATAAAACGTCATAGTGGAAACATCAAAATGGACATCTCATTTCATTATAAAAGCTTTTGAAAAACAATACATCATTATTCAGTTACAAAATACATGTTGCATTACATCACAAAAGCATTATAAAAACGGATGCGATCCAAAAGAGCGAGTAGCCGCCCCGTGCCATCCTCAGCAATCATTACCTGCCAACTGGAAACACATAAAAGTCAGCGTTACTGAGTGAGTTCTAGTTTTATAATAAAACATACTTTTCTTTCGTTAAAACCGTACTTTACTTTCATGCGATCATACATCATACGTACACATGGATAATATCATTATTATCTTCATCATTCATTCATTAACTTCCATTCATTCGTATATTCTTACTTTCATTCGTTCATTCATCATTACATCTTTTCTTCCATCAAACCATGAACTATACCCTTCAGTTTCCTGGTATTGGGCCTAATCCTATCACAACCCTTCCATTACGGTGCATAGCACCTCTGGCCACAGTACCTAAGATAAAGTTCAGGTGTACCATTGTCATGTGCTATGCCCTTCCGTGTCCTGGTACTGGGCCTAAGCCTATCATAGACCTTCCATTACGGTGCACAACATCTCTGGCCACAGTACCTAAGGCAAGCAACAATGGTTCCATACAAATGGTCAATCACAAAGAAAGACCCCGATGTGCATCCTCCCGGGGTAGCGAATCCACACACCGTTGGGCTAACACCTTACAAAGGGGCGTGTCCCGACATACAAGGCTTACAAGACTTCCTTTACTTTTATCATTCATTAATGCATGCATTCATTCACATTGTTAATCTTTTCATTATCTTCCACTTTACGTTACATAATACTTTTATTTCATTCATTAACATTCAATGTAAAGCCAAGGGAAAATAATCATACATAATAAAAGGAACATCATCATACACAGTCATCATCATCATATAGGACAACATACATACATAACGTACATCAAACGTAATCATACAACATCATGCCCAACATAACGTCTATGACCTTAAAAGTCAACTTAAATAAACTCCCAGGAACCTTCCACATCAAAACTTACATCTGCACTCTCCCCCGAAAGTTAGTACATAAACTACGTTTTCCTCGGGTACACCAGCCCTATTTGGGCGTATGGGCACCCTTCAGTCGCATGGCCTCCAGGCGACTGAACATCATACTAATGGACCAATACGGATGAACACCTATGCGGATGAACACCCATGCGAATGGACCTTATGCGGATGAACTCAATGCGGATGAGTCCTATGTGAATGGAACTAATGCGAATGAACATCTTATGCGGATGAAACTAATACGGATGAGCACTTATGCGAATGGGCTCTCAGTCGCATGACTCCCCATGCGACTGGCCCCCAATCGTGCGAATGAACCTCAATCATGCAAATGAACCTCAATCGCACCTCATTCAGCCGTATGGCCTCCATTCGGTCGCCTAGCCCTAGCTGATGCAGAATGCAGTTCATTCCGAACTCAATCTGCCATTTTGGACCTCCAAGCTCTTCTAAACCCGTTCTAAGCCTAAATCAACCATCTTAAACCTTGGGAAAATATACCACAACACCATTCAAGCACACACAAGCCTGAAATCATACATCACTCACATCACACACAAACATATACACACGGGTCAAACACACACATTTCAAAAACGGGTTTTCACTATGTGTTCCAGCCCCAAATCAGTTGAAAACGAGTAAAAGAGGTGTCCTAGAACTCACACAAACAACATCGACAAGTAGAGCTTCGTTTAGACCCGCTATACTTCGATTTTGCACGCTTGATTTCACCCGAACCAAGCTTTCTACCTTTTTCTCCCCTTTTTCTCTCTTCTCCTCTTTGGCTGATTTTTACAAGTGTGGGGAGAGGGTGAGGGCTGTCCTCTCCCTTCAAATACCTCCACTCACCCAACTTTCTCTCGTTGGCGAGTTTGGTCCCTCGAATTTGGATTTTATTTCTTTTCTTCTTTCGTCGGCTTCAAAAAAAATATCCTGGTGTTACATAAAGCGAAAATATATAAATTTTATGTTTTTCCATGTTTACAGCAACTGGTAAATACTTAAGTGGCCTGCCAAGAATTAGTATAATCAAATTCAACATGCCTATAAATAGAGTGCTCGAATGGTATAAATGGATGAAACTAAATCAAATTGCATACTTTCAAACAAATTCTCTACCTCAAATAAGCTGATTTTTATAACGAGTCTTTTGGAAAAATTAAGATGGCTCTCCCTACCAACATAATCCCTTTAGTATGTAATTGAACTCCTTCTGCAATTGTGAAATGGTGTGTAAATATGAGTTTAGGAATTGAAAGTTTAATTGGAATCATATCCAAAATGATAGTAGTTGATTGAAAAAACATTAATCCTTAACTGAATTTAACCAAAAACATAAATCACTTTAATAAAAAGAAAAGAAGAAGAACTAATTCAAATAAAATTAACATGGAAATCATGATTAGTTGTAAGGACTAAAAACACATATTCAAATTCGAAAAAGAGCGTACATTAGGGTTTAGGGATACTTTCCTCTAAATTTACCAAACCGGCCGTCATAATCAATTGGAAGGACCATCAACTGACCATTATCTTTCCAATTTACTTCTAATAGGAAGAACCAAAACCAAAATAAGTGAAAGTTTGAGGAAAACCTTCGTAAACAATCAAACCTGATTGGTTCTGTCGAGGATGATGAACCTGAGTTATTGATTGAGTGAAGCAGAGGTCATTGGGGAGAGGGGAAACAATCAAAATTCCGAGCACACGGATGTCAAAGGCAATGGAAGATGAAATTGAGCCCAAAATTGATTTCAAATCATGCCTTTATAAACAACACTACAATTGAGCGTCGATTGAACTATAGCGATGATTGAAACCGTCCCTATACTTGAAGTCGTCCTTATGCTTGAAACAATTGAAGGTGGAGGTTTCATGAGAAGGAGGCAGAGGGGATGGAAACACGAAAAGGCGTGTCTTACGAAATCAGCAAAATTACCTTTTTATCCAAAGTTTTCTATTATATAGTAATATAGATATAGATATAGATTAGCAAAAACACTTGGTAATTTTTTTTATGTTGACTCAAAAGGTGAAACAATAGACTAATTAAAAAATAAGGATCATTTCTTAAGATCCTTGCTTGTATGTAAAACACTTTTGAAGTTGATCAAAACAATAGACCTATTAAAAATTAACGACTATTTTTAAGATCCTTGCTTGTTTGTAAAACACTTTTGAAGTTGATCATCAAGTGTATGTGAGTTTGAAATGAAAGAGTAACCTAAGACTTAATAACTTATAGTGGTTCGAGAGGTGTTTAGCACACCCGCCTTACATTCACTCTTTGGTATCCACCAAAAGTTTATCACCAACTTCCTATTAAACAAGGTAATGATCGCCCTTATAATTATCTCACTATTCAAGTTATGATCACTCATTCAACTTCTCATGGATGTGATAGTAATCACGCTCTCAACTTGCCACTAATAGAATAATGATCATTCCTTTAACTTTTCATTGATAAGATAGTGATCACCCACTCTACACCTTGCTAACATGGGTAATGATCACCCCTTTTAACTTCCCCAACATTACATTCATTTTATATAAGTGATACCAGTGATCATCATTTAACGTTCTCCCTGAATCTATAGCGGAATCGCATCTTCCAAATCTTTATTGAGGTCGAGTAAAATATTACAATGAAACTCACAACCAGCTATCTTAACTAAAGATTATTAAAAGAGAACTAGATGTTTTCACTAACAATGACGTGCATTGCATGTTTGAAGGATCAAGCACTCAGGAGATGTCTTGTTACTATAGCTTACCATAAACGACAACCACGCCAAAAAAGCTGACATTATTGTGTATCATCACAACCTTGATAAAGAAGAAACACAATTAGTACCATCGGCACTGGTAACTCACAACCATAGCCCCATCTATCTCTAAATCCCCAAAAAAACCTACATCGTCATTGGATCAAACAACAATGTATATTGTATCGGTACAAGTAGTAAGTATGCAATGGTAAGTTGCACCTATAGCATAAATAGTTTTACATCGACGTACATTTTGTGAGAGAGAGGAGGCCACCAACGACACAGTGGCAGACAATAACGAAAGCTGAAAAGCATTGTTGTCGGAATCTCAAAACCCCAACTCCCCCTCTCTCTGAATCATCGGTCGAGAAATCAAGGAACCCACATCCTCATCGAATTAAATTGATATACATATCACACCACTTTGTTGTACCATAGGCATAACAGGTACTAAACATATAATATCAAGTTGTACACATAACATAAATAGTTGTATAATGACACTATTCATTCAAGTTACTTTATTAACATTATATATATAATATAATAATATAATGTAATAATAACTGCCAAAGATATATTTCTTGCACCTCTATGTCCTCTTTCTTAATGAGAGTATTTTGATCTCATGTTCACTTGAGATTTATGATGATATTCTAGAAGTCCAAAATGAAGCACAATAAATGACTCAAGATATGTAAATATGGGAAGGTTACGGGTTCAAGTCTTATTATGAGCAAGAATGCTCAGGATTGAGCAAATGGTTTTTCCAGTTATGGGTTTTCTTCTTAGGGGGTTGGTGGTGCGGTTTTCGACCAGGAAACGAATAGATGAGCCTAATTAAGATAATACATATCATTCAAAACATAGTTGTACATTTGTCGTTAAAAAAAGAAATGACTTGTTTAAACATGGAGGGAAAGAGAGATGACAAAATTTGTTGAGCATCCTATGGTCTGCCCATGATCAGAGCGTGCTCTTATCATACTCTTTACGGTCGGATAATGCACCTAACATACTCTTTTTTAATCTTTTCTAAGAACTAGTCTATTATATTGTGTTTAAAAAGTTGAATTTCAACATTTTAGAGCTTAAATATTAAGGAGTACTAAATATGGCTTTGTCATGATTAAGAGAAGAATGACCAATGCTTAATATCTAGGCATTTTTTACTTAATTACTTACACATATGTTTTGGTTTTGTCCCTATTTTTTTGGTTGATTACCACCTCATTTGTTTAGGGTACCCATCTTTAAAATGAATTAATTTCAAATCTATCCACATAGGAAGTTTTCTTTTAGATTTTTTTTTCACAAATCTTTTATATATTTTGGGTTTTTTAAAAACATGATTTTATAAAAATTGACATTATAAAATACATATAATAAAACTTGGATTGATTTGTCTTTGTTAAGTCTCATCCACAAGTGATTATATTTTTTACTTCATGGGTTTACCTCAAATATCTCTACTTTGTAGTTTTGTTCTTGTAAAACCAATATTTAGTTTTGTTCTTGTAAAACCGATATTATGTGTAGTCGTTTAAATTAATCTTCAACAAAATGTCTGGCAATTGTTGCTAAACCTTTTGTCTTCTTGAATTCATGATCATGTTACCCACGTTTTTTACACAGAACGATCTTATTGTAGGACCAACTATGAAGTTGCTTAAATTTATTATACGATAGTGTTGACAATCAATCAATGACTTAGTTGACTGTGCTATCCATGTAGTTCATGTTAATTCTTGATCTTTGACTTGTGATGTTATATATATGATTAAACAAATAGGAGGCTTCTTGTATGCAAATTAGTATCTAAAAATATCTTGATTTATGTGTTTTTATTTTTAACATATTAGTATTTTTAACATCGTCATGATAGAATTCTTACAGTTAACATGTATGCATCAATAGTGTTGTACATATCACTTTGCCTCTAGCTTATCTGTAGTGTAAGTCTTTATGAGATAGCATCACTATGATACATCAGTTGTTAGTATGACTAAGTTACTAGTTATTCGCTAATGCTACAGTATATAGTTTAAAGAGTAAATTACAAATATTGTCCTTTAAGTATTACTAAAATTACGGATCTTATCATTAAACTTTGATAATTACACTGCATATCTTTTATTTGAAAACTTGTTACACTTTTCTTCCTTTTCGCTAGCTAAAGTTAAATATTTTTGTTAAATATGGTAAATGATATTTTTGACCTTCTCTTTTGAAGGACAAAATATGTAATTTATAATAATCATATATTTTCTTTCTTTCTTTTATTTATTTAGTTACTTTTCTTTTTTCTTTTTTTTCTCACCACTTTTATTTTACAAATTATCTTAAAAATAAATAATACATTAATTTTAATTGTAAAAAAAATAACTTCATTTATTGATTTTAATATATTACAATTTTATTACTTTTAAAATTTAGTTAAGTACTTTTCTTTGCTAGAACAAATAAAATTTAAAGAATACCTAATAGTTTTCTAAAAATAAAAATTACATAAACTAAAAATATAATTTATAGAAATTCATGAAACATAATTGATTAAAACAAAAACTAAAACATACATGAGTTTAAATAACACAAATTAATGAAAAATTTAAATAGCACCTAATAGTTTTTCACTAATATATTATTTTGTTTCTTTATGTAATTATTTACTTTACTTAACTTTTCTTTCTTTCTCTCTTATAAACATTTTTTATAAACTTATCTTAATTATTATTATTCATTAATTTAAAATATTTTATTAAATTCAATTTTTATTTATAGATTATTAAATTATCTAATGTTTTTAATTGTTTACTTTAGTTATTTCACATTAGATAAAAATTAAACTAGTAATCGGTTTGTTACACCGTTGATTTTTAACCCTTTTGGTATAAAAAATTCAACTATATCAAATAGTTTGTTTTAAGTATTATATTAGAAACATATCGAATATCGTATGAAATTGGGCCATGACTTTTTTTTCCTTAGTTATAATTATTCTATGTTAGGTCTTATATATGATTAGGCTTTACTTAATAAATAAAGTCTTTAATTGTTCTTATTGTGAAGTTCGCTTCCGTTTTAATTTTTGGTGGTTTATGTTTGATTTATAATAATTAAAACCCATTAGTATACACTTAAAAAACCCGAAAGTAATAGTGCATTTAATTAAATAACATTTGTGTTTTTGTTTAATTAAAACTTCAGAGTAGTTGTTTGGACTTATCACTATAGTAAACTTTAGATAGGTTGGTCATTATTTTATAATAAAAAAGAGAGAAATATTAAAAGTCAAACTGAAGCCAAGACCCGACGTGTAGAACAACCCATTGACCCATGTGACACCTTATTTTTATTTTTTTAAAACTGATTGGACCAATAATATTTTAACACTACACAATATATTTTTTTAATTTTTTACTTAAGGTTTGAAATTTTTCCCGTTTTGTTTGCTTTTTTATAGAAAAATTTAATACATAATCTTTTTATTTTTATATACATTTTTATAT
>BJCM01210989.1:0-14328 GCA_018326385.1 Flaveria bidentis
GCGAAACTACCTAAGACACTGTAGTTTTACACAAGTACTTCATAGTTTCGTTGGACGACTACATAATTTCACCGGATGATCACCCAGTTTCGCAGAACGGGCTGAAATTACGAACCAACCTATTTTGAGCCAAAACTTAAATCTTTTACACCCAAAACCTTGGTTTATCACCCAATAAGCTATATCTAAGCTTCCTACTTGTTTTCTTACACACAAACGTGAGTTTTGGGCGATTGTTTACCATATTAAAAAACCCCAAGCCCTAGAATCCGAGTTTACCTTCAAAGAAACGATTAAACGATGTTTCTTATTTGGATTCTTAGTGTTTTCTTGTTGTTTGGATGTCCACGAACACCGATCTTCAATCTCTTGATCAACCAAGCATTGAATCACCATTTTCTTTCAACTTTCTCTCTCCACACTCTTTCTAGAAATTAGGTGTTGAGTTGCAAATGAGAGTGGCTAAAGCTGATCTGTTTATATATATTGAGCGTTGCCGGGACCTTAAACTCGCCGAACACATAACTCGCGAGTTCTACTCGGTCCATACTTCATTTCTTGCTTACTTTCTTCAAATAATCCCGACTAATATTATGAATTGGCTCGTTTCCACTTTATTCCAAGCATTACAAGTCCACTATATTATTTAGGTTTTGTCCTTGAAACCTGTTATTCGCTGAATAGTTGACGGTAATGCTGCCTCATCTCTTGCTCAACTTCCCAAGTGGACTCTGATCCCTTCATGTGTTTCTACTGTACACGAACCAAGGGAACCACCTTATTACTTAGCCTCTTCTCTTTGAGATCGATGATCGCCACTGGTTGCTCCACATAATTGAGTCGTTCATCCACTTCAATATCCTCCAGTGGCACTACCATATCCCTCTTGGTTAAGAACTTTCTTAAGTGAGATACATGGAATGTTGGATGAATTCCACTTAACTCAATGGGCAACTCCAACCAATTGGCCACCTCTCCTACTCGAGCAATGATTCGGAAAGGCCTTATGTATCTCAGGCTTAACTTGCCCCGCTTCCTAAACCGAATGATGCCCTTCCAAGGTGAGACTTTCAGCATAACTTTATCACCCACCTGGAACTCAATCGGTCTATGTCTCTTGTCGGCATACGATTTCTCTCTATCTTTGGTTGCCTTCATAAAGGCTTTGATCTTTTCCAGCTTCTCAGTCGTAGCCTCGACCACCTTGACACTCCGTAACTCGTTATGGACAATATCACCCCTACATGCGGTCATTCTACATTTCCTATCGTATAGCATTTTATAAAGAGGCATGCCAATGCTCGCATGGTAGCTATTGTTATACGAGAACTCGGCTAACGGTAACTGGTCATCCCAACTTCCTCCAAAATCAATGACGCATGCCTGTAAGGCCCCGTTCCCGGGATGCTCACAGCCGGTCAATCATCGCACATAAAACATATAATTACATTAACTTTACTAAAATCATGCAGCGGAAATACATTAATCAAACCTTTTATTTCCTTTAAATAAACACTTTTGCAAACTAATACATCGTTCATTACAAAATATAGTTCATTCGTATTACAATGCAAAAACGTTATACAAAAGAATGCATTCCAAAAATGCCAAGTAGTTGCCCCGCGCCATCCTCAGCAATGCTCACCTGCCAACTGGAAAATGCATAAAAAGACAGCGTTGTTGAGTGAGTTCTGGTTTTATAAAAACATTGCATTACCTTCTATTCGTTAAAACATTTTCACTACTATCGCACATGATTATACATCGTACATACATGAAGGTAATCATTATTATCTTCATCATCGTTCGTTTCATACATTTCGCACGTTTCGCAAATTTCGTACTTATCGCACATTTCGTGCATTTATTATCTTTCACTTCTGCCTAGGTCCAGTCATGTACTTAACCCCCCTCTAGAGCACCAAGCAATTCATCTAGGGTTAAGCGACAAGGACCCCATATCACACATATGGAGTGGTCACTAGGACAGACTCCCCCTGTGTGTGTAAACTCTTATGGGTTTGCCAAGATCGCATGTTGTATAACACACAGTAATTAGGAAATCACACATATTAGAGTAGTCACCAAGACTGAACTCTTACTGTGTGTGTGAACCCTTATGAGTTAGCCAAAATCGCATGCTGTAGACACACACAGTTGAGCTAACAACTCTCAATGAGTTGTGAACATCCTTTCATTTGCTTGCAAGGCTTTTCATTCGTTCCTTCATTATGTTCCACTTTCATTATCTTAAATCTTTCACTTCGTTGAGATAATACTTTACGTTCACTATCAATATCACACCACGTAAAGTAACACCATAATACTTAATAAGGAACATAAGAAAACATTCATAGATAGCATACATAATCAACATACATCAGCATTATCATACACAACATCAATCATACATCATCCTAAACATCATCCTAAACATCATGTATCATCATAAAACTTAATTGAGCCGCCGTGGGACAGCGGGGGTTCGGGGGCGGCAACCCCTGACAGCGGGGTCGTAGGGACAGCAGCCCCTAGTGGGGTCCAAGGGGTAACGCCCCTGGATGGGACCGTGTTGCCAGGTCAGTGCGAAAATTTATTATTTTAACACTTTTATATAGGAAATTTTGTCATAGAAAATCGATCTTTCCTTTAAAACCTTTTAAAATCTTGGTCGTTTAAAACGTATATTTAGTATGCATTTCTAGCCCCAAACTAGTTCAAAACCTTTAAATAGGGGATCTAGAACTCACCTGGACTAAGTGAGTAGCTTCTCAAGCAAACTTTCAAAGCAAGGGTTGCACTACACACCCTTTAGATAAGTTAACAGTCAAGTGAGTTAATTTCTTCCTAATTTCATTGCTAATTTCCCTGCAAGATCAACAGTTTTGCTGCTAGTTTTACCAGCAGTTTCGCTGCTAGTTTCGCCCGTTGTTTCGCTGCTAGTTTCGCCAACAGTTTTGCTGCTAGTTTTGATGGCATCTTCGCTGCAAGTTTCGTTGGCATCTTCGCTGCAAGTTTCGCTGGCATCTTCGCTGCAAGTTTTGCTGGCATCTTCGTTGCAAGTTTCACTAGCATCTTCGCTGCAAGTTTCGCCCAACTTTCATTGGAAATTCATGTCTGCGAAACTACCTGGGAAACTATAGTTTCGCAGGAAGATCCACAGTTTTGCTAGATGAATACATAATTTCGCTGGATGAACACCTAGTTTCGCAGAACGGGCTGAAAATTACGAACCACCCCATTTTTGTCCCAAAACCTCAATCTTTTACGCCCAAAACCTTGGTTTATCACCCAATAAGCTTTATCTAAGCTTCTTACATGTTTTCTTGGACAAAAACGTGAGTTTTGTGTGAATCTTGCCACTTTTACAAACCTAAAACCTAGAATCCGGGTTTACATCAAAAGGAACATTTAAATAATGTTTCTTACCTAAATTCTTGGTCTTTTCTTATTTTTTGGATGCCCAAGAACACCGATCTTCAATCCCGATATCAACCGAGCCTTGAATCTTCACTTCTCTCTACTTTATCTCTCTACTCTCTCTCTAGAACTAGAGTGTTGAGTTGCAAATGAGAGCTGCTCATGCTGATCTATTTATATATACCAGGCGTTCCCGGGACCTTAAACTTGCCAAATACATATCCCGAAGAGTTACTTGGTCTATAACCCATATCCATCTTATTTTCATTAAATGATCTCATTTAAGCCCATTATTATTTGGCACGCTTAGACATTATTCGGGGCATTACAATGCCCGAAGCATATCTTCTAGCGTCTAAATGGTCCTTTCTGACTGACCATATGTTTGGGGATGATAAGTTGTGCTAATGTGTAACCTCATCCCCATACCAACACAGATTTCTTCCAAATTTGGATTTAAAACGAGTGTCATGATGAGACACAATAGACACTGGTACACCATGGCGACATACAATCTGCTTGATGAATAGGTCCACGAGTTTCTCAGAGGAATATGTTTCTCAGATCGGTAGGAAGTGACCACTCTTTGTCAAACGATCAACTATCACCCATATGACATCATACCCTCTCGTGGTACGTGGTAGCTTCATAATGAAGTCCATGGTGATATGCTCCCACTTCTATTCGGGTATATCCAAAGGCTGGATCTTCCCGTATGGCTTCTGATGCTCCGACTACACTTGCAAGCAAGTAAGGCATTTACTCATGTACTCCACTACGTCACGCTTCATACCCAACCACCAATAATGTTTCTTCATGTCTTGATATATTGTCGTAGCATCGGGATGAATGGAGTACCGAGTCGTATGAGCCTCATCCTTTATCTTTCCATGTAAATCCCCATAACGAGGAATCCACATCCATCCGAATCAGGTTCTAACACCGAGAGTGTTTTCACCCAAATCTGGGACTAGACCTCTTATCCTTTCAGAGTTAAGATGATCTTCTTTTAAAGCCTCATCTTGGAACTCCTTGACTTGCTTCATCACATCAGGGGTCATGACCAACTGATAGGCTTTCATCTGAATTGGCTCGAGTCTCTCCTTTGGGTTAAGGGCATCCGACGCTACGTTAGTTTGCCCGGATGGTAATGGATCTCGCAATCATAATCCTTTATGAGCTCCAATCATCACCTCTGCCTCATATTCAAATCCTTCTACTCAAAGAAGTACTTTAAGCTCGTGAGATCCGTGAAGATTGTGCACTTCATCCCGTACAGGTAGTGCCTTCAAATCTTTAATGCGGAGACCACAACTGCTAGCTCCAAGTCATGAGTAGGATAATAAACCTCATGAACCTTGAATTGTCGAGATGCATAGGCTATAACATTTCCTCGCTGCATCAACAAGCAACCCAAACCCGAGTATGAAGCATCTGAATAGACCACCAAATCCTCGCTTCCTTAGGGTAATGACAAGACAGGAACATGAGTCAACCTTGTCTATAGCTCTTCGAAAGCCTTCTCCTCATCTTGACCTCATACAAATTTTACATCCTTACGGGTCAGCGTAGTCAATAGAGAAGCTATCTTAGAGAAGTCTTGAATAAATCTTCGATAATATCCCGCCAACCCCAATAAACTACGGATCTCGGGTGGTGTCGTTGGAGACTTCCATTTCATATTGCTTCCACCTTTGCTGGGTCTACCATACGGGATTCACCACGAGGCCCAAAAACTAAACCTCACACAACTAGAACACAGACTTGGAGAATTTAGCATACAACTTCTCCCTTCTCACGGTCTCCAACACCTCTCCAATATGACTGGCATGCTCCTCCTCACTCTTCGAAATAAATCAAGATATCATCGATAAACACTATTATTGATTTATCCAACATCGTCCAACACACTCGATTCATCATGTCCATAAAAACAGCTGGCGCGTTGGTCAAACCAAAAGACTTAACAAGAAACTCGTAGTGTCCATATCGCATGCGAAAAGCTGTTTTAGGAGTTTCCTGCTACTTCACCTTCAGCTAGTGGTAGCTAGATCGAAGTTATATCTTCATGAACCAACTTGCACCTTGGAGTTGATCAAACAGGTCATCGATCCTCAGCAATGGATACCAATTCTTCGCCGTTAACTTGTTCGGCTTCTGGTAGTCAATATGCATCCTCATACTACAGTCCTTCTTCATTAATAAGACTGGAACACCCCAAGGAGAGATACTCGGTCTAATGATCCCTTATCGAGCAACTCCTGCAATTGCTCGATCAGTTCCTTTATCTCGGTCGGAGCCAACCAATACGGTGCCTTAGCTACAGGCTCAGCACCTGGTATCAAGTTGATTTGAAACTCAATCTCACGGTCCGGTGGCACACATGGTAAATCTTCTGGGAACACGTCTGGGAAGTCACACATAACTGGTACATTAGACAGTTGTGGTGTTGGCATATCCACATCCTTCATGTATGCCAAGTAGGCACTACATCCACGCCTCATGAACTTTCCCGCCACAACCATCGAAACCACCTTTGGGATAGTTGTAACTCGATCACCGTAAATGATCACCGAACTCCCGTCGGGCGCTATCAATCTTACCATCTTCTTGCGACACATAATGGTCTCCTTGTAATCCGCCAACCAATCCATTCCTAGGACTACATCGAAACCGCCTAAGGCCATCACGAATGGTCTAACAGGGAACTTGTGACCTTCTAATTCTATGTCATAGTTTCTACCATCTTAGAAATCCTGGTAGACTTAACTATGGCAGTTTCTACATTAAAGGGCTCATCAAAACTTTTACTCCTAATAGGAAACTTAGCACAAAAGGCAGTTGAAATGAAAATCCTATTAGCACTGGAATAAAATAACACAAATGCAAGAGTTTGGTTTGCTAGAAAAGTACTTGACACCACATTGGAGTTCGAGCTAGCCTCCTCCTGAGTCATCATGAAAGCTCAAGCACTCCCCTTCTTCCCTTTCATCCCAACCATCTTCTTCACACCAAAACTCTCAGCCCTCAGCTTCTTGCAGTCCCAGCTCATGTGACCCTCTCCACCATAGTTAAAACATCTGGCCACATGACAATCCTATTCTATATGCCCCGTCCTACCATACTTGAAGCATAAATTCGATCCCAACCTACATTCTCCGATATGCTACTTTCAACATTTGCAACACCTCTTCGACCCCGCACCAGATGTGTCCACATGACGGTTATCCACCTGTGCACTATTTTTGCTCGTTAGGGCACCACCCCAACCAAACCTCTTCCAATTCCAGTTCCGGTCACCACCACCTTTCTTACTCACCTCAGCCACTACCACTTCCCGCTCATCATATAGCCACCCTGCCAGATCAACTACCAACCTAAACGTGCTCGGTCGGGCGGCGATCATGTGCCTGAGGATGTCCGCTAGCAAATCCTGAATGTATCTCTTGATCTTCCGTGAAAAGGGTGTAACCTGATTCGAGAACAACCGTGCCATTTAACTAAATTTGGGGGTGTATTGCTGATGTGTCATGGTTGCCGCCTGAAGCTGCAGAAAATCCATTTCCACCTTGTACAATTCCCTATGAGGACAGAATTCCTCAATCACCAACTTCTTCAACTCACTCCACCTCATCCTACTAATCGCCATACTACCCTCGGCTTGGACCATATTATCCCACCAACACAAGGCCGAGTCCACAAATGAGTGAGTGGCAAACTTTACCTTCTTATCTTCACAACAAATGTTGATATCAAGAACAACTTCCATCTCTCTCACCCATTAGTGAGCAGCAGCAGCAGTGCCATTGCCATCAACAGTTGGGGGTTTGCAACTTTGAAAAGCCCCATAGTTATAGCCTCGTGCTACATCCGGCACAAGCTCTTCTTCTTCCTTATTAGTAGAGACATCCGTCTCAGTTTTTGGTTGCTCTCTCCCTCCAGAGGACATGTTCCTCTCCTTCCTTTCTCTTTCTCTTACAACCTTCATAACTTTGGTCAAAACAGAGGGTAAGATCGTCTTCATGACCTGATGAACCTTCTTTAAAACAACCTCGTTCACCGAGGCCCTTAGATTAGCACTCTCGTCACCACCCTCCACATGAGGGGTCTCGGGTTCTTCATTTGCCACTTCTTCAGCTCTAGGCCATCCTCTCATGACCTGTGGACTAGCTCCATGTCCACCATGGCCTCCACCTCTAGAAGCGTTAGAAGATCTACCTCCATCCACCCTCTATGCACGCTATATGATTCAAACACCAACACGATCATTCAAGGTAATAGCTCATTTTATGTCAAGTATAGTAAGTCCCTAATTACATTGGCCAGTTGTGATTAGCCACTTACTTTAGTCTTCATACCCCAAGCATTTCCTATCCTGATTACATCAATATCTAAATCTACTAAATGCACATAAATCACATAACATGCACACGTAATATCGGTTATAATTAAAGAAAATACTTGATGGCACACAGCTACCCGGACTTGCATCCCTTCCTTTTGTCCCATTTTTAATTTAAGTTTAGTTTTCTTTTGGAAATATTTACTCGTTTCACTTAAATTTTGGCTATGATACCAAATTTTAAGGCCCCGATCCCGGGATACATATAGTTAGTCAATCATTGCTCATAAAACATAAAGCATACATTTAAACTTTCTAAAATATCACAGTGAAATAACTTAAAATCATTTCATATAATAATGACTTATTTTGAAAAATAATACAATGTAGTTACGTGTTACAAAATATTATCATTTTCATTACATCCCAAAAACATCATAGTTCTACAAAATGGATGACATCAAAAAATGCCAAGTAGTTGCGTCGTGCTATCCTTAACAACAATTACCTGCCAACTGGAAAATATATAAAAGCCAGTGTTTTTGAGTGACTTCCAGTTTTATAAAATAAAATACTTTAACTTCCATTTAAAACGGTCTCACTTACATACACGATCATGCATCATATTTACAAATAGATAATCTCATCATTTTATTTCATCATTCGTTCAACATCATTCGTTGTCATCATTCATTCTTTCCCTTTCACATCGTTCATTTCGTATCTACATCATTAGCCTTGTACATTCATTTAGACCAATTTCATGTGCTATACCCCACCGCGATGCATAAAGCAGGTACTGGACTGAAGTCTATAAATAGACTCCCATACATTGTGCCCGCTGGCCTGACCACAATACCGGGGTAAGCGGCAAGGATCCTATACGTATGGTCAATCACAAAGATTGAAACCTTGTCTACTTACTTTCGGGGTAGTTAACCCACATATTGTTAAGCTAGCACCCTTCATTAGGTGTGAACCTCCTTTCATTTTCTTGCATGATATTACATTCATTCCTTCACTAGTACATGCAATCATTCGTTTTCTATGTTCCACATATCATTATCATTAACTTCCACTTTACGTTGCATAATACTTTTCATTCATTTCATAATCATAACACGCAAGTCACGGAATAATACATAATAGGAACATAAGATCAACATAACACATTCATACTTAGCATCACATAAACATCACATACCCCATCAAATACCCTATCACATATCATCATAAACATCATGCATTATCCATTCCCAAACACATACACATGCACAATAAGTACAAGGCATCATAGAACATAATCGACTCTTTGCAGGACAACGGGGTTTCGGGGGCGGCAGCCCATGACATCAGGGTCCTAGGGACATCAGCCCCTAGTGGGGTCCAAGGGGCAATGCCCTTGGCTGGGGTCGCGTTGCCAGGTCAACATGATTTTTTTTTATTTTCAAGCATTTATATAGGTCATTTTTTTATAGAAAAATCGATCCTCCTGTTAAAACCTCTTAAAATCTTGGTCATTTTAATCGTATATTTAGTATGTATTTCTAGCTCCAAACAAGTTAAAAACTTTAATATAGGGGATCTAGAACTCACCTGGACTTAGTGAGCAACTTCTCAATCAAGCTTTCAAAACAAGGGTCACACTACACAGCCTATAGATAAGTTAACACTCAAAGGTGTTAATATATGCCTAATTTTCGCTGTAAGTTAACACTCAAAGGAGTTAATTTATGCCTAGTTGTCGCTGCTAATTTTGTTGCATGATCAGTAGTTTCAGTGCTAGTTTCGCCAGCAATTTCGCTGCCACCTTCGCTTGCAGTTTCACTAGCATCTTCGCTGCTAGATTCGCTGACAGTTTCGCCCAAATTTCGTTGGAAAAGCATGCCTGAGAAACTACCTGCGAAACTATAGCTTCGTAGGAAGTCTTCATAGTTTCGTTGGACGACTACATAATTTCGATGGATGAACACCCAGTTTCGCAAAACAGGTTGAAATTACGAACCAAGCCACTTTTGACCCAAAACTTCAATCTTTTACACCCAAAACCTTGGTTTATCACCCAATAAGCTATGTCTAAGCTTCCTACATGTTTTCTTACACAAAAACATGAGTTTTAGGCCCACTTTCAAAAACCCCAAGCCCTAGAATCCAGGTTTACCCTCAAAGACATGATTAAACGATGTTTCTTACTGGATTCTTGGTGTTTTCTTGTTGTTTAGATGTCCACGAACAAGGATCTTCAATCTCTTGATCAACCGAGCCTTCAATGACCACTTTCTCTCTACATTCTCTTTCTAGAAATTAGGTGTTGAGTCACAAATGAGAGCGGCTCAAGCTGATCCGTTTATATATATTGGGCGTTCCCGGGACCTTAAACTCGCCGAACACATAACCCGTGAGCTCTTCTCGGTCCATACTCCATTTCTCGCTTACTCTCTTCAAATAATCCCGGCTAAGCCCATTATTATTAATTGGCTCGTTTCGACTTTATTCCGATCATTACATGTACGCAATAGTACACTACACAGATGGAGCATTTCTTTTTTTATGGTCTAACATGCACAAATTTTAAAATAAAAACCCACATCATACTGATGGCTTGAGTGTATTTGGTACTAAGTTTTTATGTCTTAACACACCTATTTAATTTTGAAGTAACTCATAGATGGCTTTAGTGCGTTAATGAAGCGCATGCATAAGTGCATTTTATGTTGATTTAAACATTACAAATTTGATTATATTGCATTATAAAAACCTCTAATCATGTCCAAATCTCAAGTTTTATCAAATCTTTGTTGCTTAAATCTCCCCATTCATGAGCCTTTACATTAGAAAATGTATCAGCTAAAATGTGTTAGAATTTGTATAGTTTGTAAATGAAAATATTTAAAATTATTTAAAAATGCAATACATTTTATGTATCTTAATTACCGTTAAATAGCAAGAATAGAAAGAAATTTTCAATTATAATAAATGTAATCTTGCTTTCTCCCATTATATGTTTAAAAAAGTATACATAATAAATATTTCCAATCAAAGAAAATAATATAATACATGTTAAAGAATTTTTTAATAAGTTGGCTTTTGAGTTCGCTTTGGGAGAAGAAAAAGTGGTAGAGGTTAAAAGGAGAATATTTGAAGGGTGGTTTTTATACTTGAATTTGAAATACAAGTATTGCCCTTGTTTCATTTAAGTCCATTTTTTTAAGAATTATAAATTGTGAATTTGCTCTTTAAATACCATTCAGTGGATCATTAAATTAAGGCTCAAGATTGTTTCTGTTGATTTTTTTTCAAAATATTGGTTTTTATTTGAAAACCGCTCTGTGTAAAGATGCATTCAAGTGAAAACTATTTTCTTATAAAAAAACCAAAAGAACCACTTCCATCCGATTATATTTTCTAAACTAATTTCGACTTGATTAAATAAATTATTTATCACAAGGGCACAAATGTAATTTTAAACACTAATTAGAGATAGTGGGGTTGAATCCACAACGGTTCCACCAAAAAAATTATCCACTTATTTCTACGTGACACCAAGATTTTTTTAAATAAATCAATAGTGGATATGCGATGCAATCAATTGAATGTATTATGTAGACTTTAAGTGTATTTATTTATCTAAAGTCTTTTTAATTAGCAACTTATATTATGCGATATATTGCTACTGTGCATTTATGCATCGTGATGAAGTCTCTCGTAAGTGAGTTGTTTTATGTATACACTCTATTGTAATTTTGATGGAAAAATATGAACAACGATGTCATAATTTACTATTGTGTATTTTTTGGTTATTTTCAATCAGACTATGATATACCCCAAGGTATTTTTGCAAACCAAATAAAAGTATTTGTTGAAGTGACACGAATGATAAAGTATTAAACAATTAAAGTAAATTTAAAAATGATAATAGACATGTCATTGTCGATTGTCATATATAAATTAAAAGATAATTTTATCAAATCAATGAATTTAATGATATGTCTCCTTAGTAATAAACACATCAAAACGTAAAATATATTCCTTCTTTTTCATCATCTTTAACTTTTAAATCAACTAAGATAAAAATTGCTAAAAAATGGTAATCAATGACCATTGTTTACCTACATTGATGCATATTTTGACTCAATTCAATATATATGAACTTGCATATGCATATACATGCTTATATGCATAATTGCATTATGTGCATCAATGCGAAATTGCATTTGATCAAAATATATAAACACTATTAATTTATGTGTAAATATAAATTAATCCTGAGAAAAGTTTATACTATACAAAAAGTTTATGATGTTATCAATCAACTTTGTTTATGTACACACTAGTACACTACATAGATGGGGCATTCCTTTTTTATATGGTCTAACATGATTATCTTTTTTTCAAAAACCCATATCATATAGATGGCTTGAATACATTTGGTACTAAGTTTGAATATGTTAACACACCAATTTAGTTTTGCAATAACTCAAAGATGGCTTGAGTGCATTAATGAAGCGCATGCATAAGTGCGATTTATGATGATTTAAACATTACAAATTTTATTATATTTCATTATAGAAACCAATAATCATGTCCAATCTTGTGTTTTATCAAATCCTAGATGCTTAAATCTCCCCGTTCACGAGCCTATACATAAGTAAATGTATCAACAAAAATGTGTTAGACTTTGTTTAGTTTGTAAATGAAAATATTTAAATTTATTTAAAAATGCAATACATTTTATGTATCTTAATTACCGTTGTATAACAACAGTAGAAAGAAATTTTCAATTATAATAAATGTAATCTTGCTTTCTCCCATTATAAGTTTAAAAAATATATATAATAAATACTACCATTCAAGGAAAATAATATAATACATGTTAAAGAATTTTTTAACAAGTTGGCTTTTGATTCCGTTTTGGGAGAAGAAAAAGTGGTAGAGGTTAAATGGAAAATATTTGAAGGGTGGTTTTTATAATTGACTATTCTATGCCTAATGCTTATTTTAACTCGATTCAATATATATGAACTTGCATATGCATATACATGCTTATATGCATAATTGCATTGAGTGCATCAACGCGAAATTGCATTTGATCAAAATATATAACCACTATTAATTTATATGTAAATATAAATTAATCCTGAGAAAAGGTTATACTGCACCAAAAATTTATGATGCTATCAATCAACTTTGTTTATGTACACACTAGTACAATACATTGATGGGCATTCCTTTTTCTATGGTCTAGCAGGCTTATCTTTTTCTGAAAAACCCGTATCATATAGATGGCTTGAGTGCATTTGATACTAAGTTTGAATGGCTTAACACACCTATTTAGTTTTGTAATAACTCACAAATGGCTTGAGTCCATTAATTAAGCACATGCATAAGTGCATTTTATGTTGATTTAAACATTACAAATTTTACAATATTTCGTTATATAAAACCAATAATCATGTCCAAATCTAATGATTTATCAAATCCTAGTTGCTTAAATCTCCCCATTCATGAGCCCTTACATAAGAAAATGTATCAACTAAAATGTGTTACAATTTGTTTAGTTTGTAAATGAAAATGATTAAAATTATTTAAAAATGCAATACATTTAATATATCTTAATTAACGTTGCATAGGAAGAGTATAAAGAAATTTTCGATTATAATAATTGTAATCTTGCTTTGTCCCTTTACGAGTTTAAAAAAATAAATATAACAAATACTTCGGTTAAAAGAAAAAAATATAATTAATGTTATAGAATTCATTAATAAGTTAGCTTTGGAATTCGTTTTGGGAGAAGAAAAAGTGATAGAAGTTAAAATATAATATTTGGAGGGTGGTTTTCTTAATTAAATTTGAAATACAAGTAGCCTTGTTTCATTTAAGTTAATTTTTTTAATAATTCTAAATTATGAATTTGTTGTTTAAATACCATTTGTAGGATCATTAAATTAAGGGTCATGATTGTTTCTTTTGGGTTTTTACAAAACATTGGTTTTCATTTGAAAACCATCTACGTAGGGATCCATTCAAATGAAAAACTAGTTTTTTGTAAAAGAGCAAAAGAACCACTTCCATTGTAACACCCGGTTATTTTATAAAGACAAGAAATGAAGAATAAAAGAAAGAAAAGCAATAATGTCCAAGTGGAGGGACTAAAAGTGTCCAAAAGGACAAATCTTTGAAAAAGTTGGTGTAAAAGAAAGTAAAGCTTAGAACAGATGAGTTTGAGGATTTGGTTTGAAAACATACTAGAAACCTGTTTTACAGAAGGTTCATGCGCCTGAAACTGCCATAGAAGGATTTAAGTGTAACCCATGCGCCCAAAATTGCCTTAGAAATGTTGCCCATGCGCCTGAACTGTGGTCCATGCGTCTAGAAATATTAGTCGAACGACTAAGTGTAGGGCCATGCGCCCCAATAGTGCCCATGCACCCAAGTGGCTCATGCGCCTAAGTGTTCATACGCCCGAATAGTGCCCATATGTCACACCCCCGCTAAAGCGGAAACACGGGAATGTAACGAGACGGGATCATCATAACACATGGTATACGTTAGAGAAGCAATATAAG
>BJCM01210993.1:0-14109 GCA_018326385.1 Flaveria bidentis
CACCGTAATCCCGTCGGGATTCACCACATGACCCAAGAACTAAACTTCGCGCAACCAGAACGCACACTTGGAGAATTTAGCATACAACTTCTCCCTCCTCAGCATCTCCAGAACCTCTCGAATGTGACCGGCATGCTCAATCTCGCCCCTCGAATAAATCAGGATATCATCAATAAACACAATCACTGATTTATCCAGCATCGGCCGACACACACGGTTCATCAAATTCATAAAAGTAGCTGGCGCATTGGTCAAACCAAAAGACATGACAAGAAACTCGTATTGACACCTTATGGGTTAATATGGTTCAAATTTTCAGTTATAAAACACCTTTTAACCACTAATATCCGCTACGTTTTTCAAGTTTAAATGGTTAAACTTGCTTTGATAAAAATGTTACAAAACCCAACAGTTTGATTATATGAGGGTTGTAGCAAGGGATGAAGTGGATATTAATCAAGATCATTTTCATTTGACTAAGGATGAACCGATTGATCCTAATGATTTGATTGAAGATGTCATCCAAGAAATGTCTAAGGAGGAAGTTAAAGAAGATGAAAGTTCATCTAGTAGTGATGATGATGATGATAATAATGATCATGGTGCTGAGACTGGTGGAAATATTATGGAAACAAAACAAGCAATTGATAGTGAAGAGACTGTGTCTGAGAATGTAAATGAAAATATTGAGAATGCTAAGATTAGATATGATGTAAATGATCAAGTAGATGAAGAAGAGAATGCTAAAGATAATGATGTTTATAATGATGTTTCTAGTGGATAATCTCCAATTCAAGAAGAACAAGAAATTATGATTATTTATAAGTCTAATTTAAAACAAACACAAGATGTATTTATACAAACTGAAGAATCAAATGATGAAGAAATGACTGATGATTTAAGAAGAAAGAATGTTGAACATTATGAAGTGATTAAGAAATTTCAAGAAGAGAATGCATTGTTGAAAGCTGAAGTTGTAAAGAAAGATTTGATTATGATTGACCTTGAAGAAAAAGGAAAGAGACTAAATGATGAAGTTGAGACAAAGTGCAAACGAAAAGGAGAATGAACCTGAAGATGTAATTGTTGGAAAATAAATTGAACAAGAAACTCAAATAAATGTGATTGAAAGAATATCTGAGGTTGATAAAGGAAAAAGAAAATTAGATGAAGCTGAGATAGAAGCATCTTCTGAACCTTCTAAGAAACTAAAAACTAGAGAAGACTCATTTACTATTGATGAAGGTGATGTTCAAAGACAAATTGAAGCTCTGGATGATTTAGACTCTTACTTTCGTGATGCTCGGTATGTAGAAGTGTTGTAAGAAGAAGATGTATGTGAGATTGTTGAGTCTCCATTGCAAAATATTCAAGATGATATACAAACTGATTTTAAAGATTGGTATAACTATTTGGTAAGAAAATATACAATTGTACTTTCTTGGATGGATTGACTATGTCACAGATAAACGAAGAGTATCAGAAATGTCTGTTAGAAGAGTCAATAGCTCTAGTGTATACAAATGAGATATGTGTTGAGCATGGAGAATGGATACCGATTAATGAGAGCAAAAATGTAGATGATATTCCTACTGCTGAATTGCACCATCCTGATCCTAGAGACATGAGTATAACTTCTTTGAGGATGTGTTTGAAATCAAGGAATTATCCAAGAAAGAGATTGAATAGACTGCAAGGAACATTATTGAGAAACTTAGTTAGAAGTTTTCAAGAAAATAAGAAGCAAAATAATAAGATGATCATACTTGATACAGATAATCCTCAATATTTGGAGATAACAAAAAGAACAAGGATGTTAAAGCCAAAAGAGAGAAAACCAATGGAATTGGTGAAGATAAATCATGATACAAAGAAAGAATTGATAGAGATTTTTCCTCACACAGAAAAGCAGGCTTACAAAATGTCTATAGATCAAAAACAGCTTTGGAACAAAGCAAGTGTAGATACATGATGTTCCTAGTTTTTGTGCTCAAATGTAAAAGTCTTTCATGTCTTACATATGTGTAATGAAATTGTTCAACAAAATATAATATGCTTTTGATATTTATTTATGTTTAATTATTTCATATTATTATTGTGTTAAGTATAAATCATATGTATGAACTTCATATATAGGTTTGAGGTTGTTGTATATAGTTCTTAGTCAATAATGATTAAGAAATATGTTCAACCTAGTTGGGTGAGTATTCAGGCTAATGAACCATACTTATGGACCATACGCATGAATATATCATGCTTATGATTGAGATATAAGATTGACTCAGTCACACGACTGAACCTTCAGTCGTGCATATGACTCAATCACATGATTCAGTCGCACGAGTGAACCACGCTAATGGTTCAGTCGTACGAATGGAAACTACAAACCTATAAATACCACTTAATTCGTGGAAAAACATAACACTTGAAAAAACCTTGAGAGATATTTCGTATATTCACAAACCCTAGCCGTCCAGAACGTCCAAAACAACCAATCCAACTTCAAAGTTCAATCTTGATAGATCCCTTCATTCTTAACATTTGGTTCATTCCTACATCGATCGGGTTATCATTCTCACTGATTGGATCGCCAATCAAATACGATTCCATGCTATTTGATCCGGTCTCACACAAAATCTATTAATATTCCGTATGTACACGGTCTTGAAAGCAAGATCAGCCAGAGACAGTATTAGAAATGTGCTACAAATAGGACAATCAATTATAGAGTTATTGAATGCTATGATTATGCCTGATACAACAAAAGAAGTGGAGATTATTTCATTGAAATATGATGATATATTTGATGCATTTTTGATAAGGATGGTGAATGCTATCTGTGATGTTTATCATTTTTACTCTAGCATCATTGCTCTACCGGTCCTAGATTTGAAGAAGTTACACAAGTTACCTCTAATCAATCCTTCAAGGATTTCAAGAGGAGAGAACTTTGTGAAATTAATAGACTTTGTAATTTCTAGAATGTCATCTTTCTCAAAATAAGGTGTGATCAGGAGAATAAGATGTATTTTCAAACATTGAAAAGGAAAGAGATAGGAGAATCAAGCTCAATGGAAGAAGAAAGTTACTTAGAAGCATATGCTGACAAGTAATTTGATAAAGTCACAAACCCAAGATTGAAAATGATTGCTAGAACTCAAACGTCCAAACCAATCTTAAGATGGTTTTATAATATTGATATGTTCTAACTAGTGCTAGTCAACCAATCCTATTTGGTGTGTTTGAACTAAAATTGTTACACCCAAGTTAGATTTCATTTATGTCAAATCAAAATTTTGAGCAAGTATCTTTTGAGGTTGCTGAAAATGATAAAAAGTATTTTCATGATGATTATCAAAGTAATGAATGCTGCTATGGAGCGTATTTTGATGAGGAAAGCTCTAGCGTATGCAAATATTATGAAGAAATACATAAAGTACATTGATTTTATAAGGATTTAAAGTAAAGGAATGTTGGACATACATTCAAATGATCATCCTAATCCAATAGATATTTATGCAAACACTGACTTTGTTGGCCTTTCTAAATAGATATTACAAGTGATGGATGCTATGAAGATAAAACCAAATGAGTCAAAGCCAAAACAAGGGATATTAGTTGGAAAGTTCAAGTCGGCAATTAAAAAGCCTTTTAAGGACTTAGAGATGTATAAAGAAAAACCTATGTTTACAATCAAAGAAGAACCTCAAGATTTCTTTTGACTGAAGACGGAATGCAAATGTTAGGGGAGTATTGTTAGAGCTTTTTTTTGAAGATTAGCATTAGTCTTTATAATTTTGTTTTTCTCATAGTATAGGGACTTATTGTGTAAATATATGTTTCTAGTTTTCATTGTTAGTATAAATAAGATAGTATATGTATTTTTGCAAGGATGAATATTGTTAAAACTTTTTTGTTATTCACTATGTACATTGTATCCATTTGCAATTTTCTATTAATGAAATATCTATAAAATTTTAAAGTATATATCATTTTTTATTACTTTGTTTTTATAATTGATCATTGCATTACAATATCATCACAGATTGATCCATTTGAACCTATCAACTTCCAAGATTTGTGCGAACTTCAAGGGAAGCGAGAACTTGAAGTCATGTGAGATTGTAGCATGCGCAAATTTGGTGAAAGTTTTTGCATATTCAAAGTTGTATATATATGAGTTTTTTATTTAGAATTTAGTATGTGTGAATGTACGTATTTCTAAGGGTGTATTCTTGGTGAGCATAATCATAGGCCTCCTAAGGGAAGCTCAACTCGGGTGGACCGAGCTTAAACAATGTATAACTCTTTGGTATTCTAACCATTTTGGTTTAATTAGTGATATGACTGACTTACTATCCAATTTGTTTATCACACACACACATCCAACTTAAAGTGTTATGAAGTGCAATATATGTCGGTAAACTATTGTATGAGACTTTACATTTGGTGTAAAACAAGGTTTTGCTCTTAATGCACAAATTTCTACCCAAAATCATTTGTATCAAGATGTTAATCGACAGAGGATTATAGAGCAGAAGGTTGTGCTTTAGTTTGAAGGTTGAAGATTGAAACCAAAGGATGGAAAATGATGTAATCAACTTCAATATGTATTAAAGTGATGATCTTCACTTTTTGTAAATTTTTCATCATGATCGATTCCACATATTGTTGCACTTAATAATCAAATATGTGTACATGTGTGATATGAACAGACATCAAATACTCTCTCACCTTCAAAGCACTTTTACAAAATGAAAACACATAATGAACTACAAGGAAAAACAACTATTAATACTCTTTAGATGTTCTCACGCGACAACATGAGGTTGTCACATGGCAAGTCTAAGTTCTCGTGTAATACGATTTATAACCATCATCTTGGAGTTCTCACATCCTTGTATTTCTCACATAAATTTAGCTTTCGCTTTTCACTTGATATTGTAATCTATAAAAGCTAGTTCCTTATAATTTCCCCTTATGAATTATGATATCAATCTATGTTTGACTTCAGTCACTCATCTTTAAAACTTATCTGATTTTTGGGTATCTATCACTTTAGTCTTCCCCCTCGGCTTTAACCTCATTCTATTTCATAGCTTCGTAAAGGATATAACGTCTGAATCAAGATTAAACTGTTCTATCTTGATTACTTACAACTTAAGATGTATTAGGCATATGACTGAGAGATCCAATTTCCATTTTGGATTCCCAAAGAACTATATTCTTCAATCCAAAGAACTAGATCATGTAAAGTATTATCCCCCCTATGTAATATGTAATAAGCCTATCTTTTAAGAGTAAAAATACCAAAACATGTTAATTGTTCATTTAATAAAACCATTCGATCATTGTCTCCATCAGTAAGTTAAGATAAGCCCATATTGTCAAGTTTCAATTCACAAATGACTCAAATAAAATGTTATAGATATAGAATCTTGAACTTGATCAAACATCAAAAAACCCTTGTTTGAGTATCAAACTTCAAATCATCTAGCATTTTCCAGACATATAGACATAATCACTTGTTTTAAAACCATCAAATACTAACAAGTTTTTGTATCTGGATCATGTTCTCGCATTTTGAAAAAATTTTGCAAGAATTGGAATCGGTCACAACTATTGTATAAATGATGAAGTTTTCACATGGTGAAGTTTTTGCATGAGAAAATTTTTGCAAATTATGATTACTACTGTGAAGATTTTGTATGAAAAGTTTTCTCATGAAAAGTTTTCTCATGAAAAGTTTTCTCATGGAAAAGTTTTCTCATGGAAAAGTTTTCTGATAAAAACTTTTCTAATGAAAATTTTTACTCATAAAAATTTCTCACATGAAAGTTCTCTCATGAAAAGTTCACGCGTGAAAAAGTTTTCTTATGAAAAGTTTGCTCATAAAAAGGTTCTCGAAAAATACGGTAGCTTTTCCAAAGTTTTCACATGATATAGTTATTCCCATAAAACTTCAACCTAAATCAACTTTTATGAGTTTGAATCACTAATACGGTCTAAAATCTTTGTTTTCCACCATCAAAAGTCAAAGATACCGAGCGTATTGATGTAACAAAGTTTACTTCATGTGTATTCACACTCGGTTTCACATTCTTCTCCTTCAAAACCGGTCCAAACTCGATTAAAACCATTAGATCTTCAACCTTCATGTTTAACGTCTTAAAGATGATCACAGAATGAAAATGCATGTGTCAATAACAACACCTTGCTCTGATACCAATTGTAAAGATCTACAACAACACATAAATTCGATCTCGTGAGGAGAATGCGAAATGTAATCACTCACGGTGTGAAGATAGAATGTGTAGAAGACACTATGAATAGAAATCAAGAACAAATGTAAATAAACTTCATGTATATTGCTCTCTGATTTGAAAGGGTTACGATTAAGTATGAAATCAGGAAAATGCAAAGGTGTGCTTAGTTGCATAAAAAACTAAGTATTTATATTAAACAAAAATGTTCTTGCGCGAGAAGTGTGTTCTCACATGACTTGATCTTCATAATCTTTATTTGATTTCCCGAGCCTCTAGGTTCAATCCCTACACTTTTGTTCATCAAATGTGATCGAGTTCTCATAAATTAATGGTTGAAATTGAAGAATTTAGAGCACAATAATGATATATATTCGAAAAGCTAAACAACATTAAGTTCTTGCATGGTATAACAAAATACGAAAACCGTTATCTACAATAACTAATTCAAGAACTTTGTAGTCTTCATATGGTTATGTTAGAACTATACTAGTTTTTAAAAACTAAATAGAACACCAAGAAAGTTAGGTAGTTTTCAGTGATAGCAAAATCGGAAGTTAGTTTCTTTTCAAAAGGAATCTATGTATTAGAAGTACACAAGCTTTTGGAATCTCATACTTTGCTGATTGGAAATTGTGTCATTGGTTAGTTTTCAATATAAAGCATTGGTCTTCATAGGCAATTTCAAGTAGACAAAGTGATCAAAAGATATAATGTGTATTAGTCACTTCAGGCTTAAGTTTCCTGAAAAACTTTCTCTAATAAAGTTACATGGTATGTTGAAGATTTATGAATTGAACATAACTCAAGAAACAAGACACTCACTGGATCAAAGCAAAGTTCTAACTATCAATCTACAGCCCCATACAATTACTTGTCATATAGAATCACATGAAAACTCAGAGACCTTTACAAGGATTGATGCACTGATAACAAGCACATAAGACATTGATTCATTCTAGTGACATCAAAGCTTAGGACATCAATATTAGATGGCTATGCTTAACCTTAGAGATGAAAGATTATATTCAAGAACTAAGAGATCATTTCCAAGCAGCATGCCTAAGACAAAGGTTGGGCTAGACAAGTAAAAGATTAGGTGTTACAGCTATAACCTTCAAGGAGACTTTTCAAGAAGATGCAAGGTACATAAATCGAACAACTAAAGGACTGTTAAGGGTTAGGGAGAAAGAGAAGCATAAGTAGATAGTTATCACAAATAGAAGCATTCACCATGAAACCATAGCCATAGAAGATTATGAAGAGTCTTTTGACTGGAGTTATCAAGTGTAGGAACTACACCCTCAATTTGCTTTGTTATATCACCCTCTTTATGCTGAGGCTTACAAGCATAAATCACCACCTAATTCTCATTTTGAAATTCGTTTTAAAATCCCTTAAAGTCTTTTCCTATTCTCCTAAGTTCTTGTTTTTGGTTACTAAACTACTATACCCGTGAACTATAACTGTAGATACATATGTACCTAGTTTACGATCTTAATGTAATATGTCTGTCATGTCCTTAATGTAAATGAAATATATGAGTTGAATGAAACAGAATATGTGATTGATGATCCTAATGTTAAATGTTTCAATGTATGTTTGAACGTTGATTGTTTATTAACACATATTGAACTAATTATATAGGTTTGTGGTTGTTTGAATAAATCTTAGTAAAGTAATAATTGAGAAACATATTCAAACTTAGTCATATGAAGTTCTTATGCGAATGGCCCATGCTAATGGACCATACGCATGAACAACTTCATGCTAATGAACCAGTCGCATGACTGAACCAGGAGATTGGATCAGTCGCACGATTGAACATGAGATTGACTCAGTCGTACGATTGAACATGAGATTAACGTTTAGATTCAATCTACAATTGATTCAACGTGCGTTCTCCCTGATTGGATCGCCAATCAAATAGGATTTCGCACTATTTGAGTTGGTATACACGTATATCAGTTAGTAATTCATCCCGTACATGATCCTAACAAGTGGTATCAGAGCTTTGGCTCTTGATTTACGTGTGATTGAATCGTTTTGATATAAAAATTCTGTTTTTTTCACTCAAAAACGCAATCTTTTGTGTCAAAAAGTGTTTTAGACGTCTCCAGTTCATAAAGTTAACGTTTTCCGGTATACGACAATTAGGGTTAGTGAGAAATTCGTGTTTTTGCGTCCAAGATACCTTAAACCTTTGAATTCTCAAAATCCAGCAGCTTCAGTCGCACGATTGACTCAACCGAACGACTGAATTCATTCGCATCCCTCATACGCATGATTGGACTCATTCGCACTTCCAATCGTACAACTGAACTGCCGATTCGCATTGTTCATCCGCACCTGTCCATACGCACGATTGATTCATTCGCATTGGTTCATTCGCACGTTTGATCCGTTCGTACTATTCAATCGCACAAGCTGTCCAATCGCACACCTTCATTCGAACAAGTGAAACAGGTTGTTCTGAAGTTTAAAATTCATAGTAATGGAGGATCAATATTCAACATTCACCGCAGGGAGAGATTCAAGGATCCAGAATCTATTGCTTCTGGAAAATGAAGTGGGAAATCATAACAAACCCCCTAAGCTAATCACATTAGATGATTACCCACATTGGAAGCAAAGATTCGAGATCTACTTGAATGGCGTAGATCCCAATTTATGGGAGTCGATAGAGACAGGGTATAGCATGCCTGTAGGTGCAGATGGAGTCAAACTTACATTAGGGGGCATGACTGATGGACAAAAGGTAAAATACAATATAGAGAAGAAAGTATATGCACTGCTAACTCAGTCAATTCCTAAGGACATCTTCCATCAAATTTCTGAGAACAAGCAAGCTAAGAATTTGTGGGATGCATTGGAAAAGAGGTATGAAGGAAATGCATCGTTAAAAGCTCTAAAGGCTAAAGCGTTAAAGAAGGAGTTTGAAAACTTCTCATCAATGGGAAAGGAGAGCTTGGATGACGTCATTGATCAGTTCTACCATTTGATGAGTGAGCTGTACACTCATGGAGTCACCACATCTATGGAAGACAAAGTCTCAAATTTTGCAGATGGGTTGCCTGAGAAGTCGAATCTTTTATCTCCAACCTCAGACAGAATGATTTGCTAGAAAAGTTAGATATCAATGATTTCATTCTAAAGCTAAGAGAGGAAGAGTTGAGGATGAAGTACAGGGCCCAAAAGTCTTCATATGATCAGAATCTGGCACTGTACAACTCAACTCCACAAGCCAAAACATCTGGAGCGCCACTACAAATGGTGTTCGTGTCTAGTTCAGTTGGTCCATCTCAAGCCACTACTTTAGGATCTGACACGTCAGGGTCGTCTGGTAGCCAATACATAGCACTTGAAGCCAATGCTACAAAACTAAAGACCAAGAATCTTGGAAATGTGACAGTAGAGGTAGCTAAGGAGCACATGGATCTCTTAGCAATTTTTGTCCACTCCTATGATGGGCTAGTTGATGGGAAAATTGGGAACTGCCATCTGACAGATGAGGACTACGAATAGGTAGACGAGACAGAGCTGAAAAGAATGGACATAATGTGGGCCTTAGCAAGTGCTGTCTGGAGAGCTAAGAAGTTTGTCAAGAAGACCGGACATAAATTGAGTGCTACTAAGGACACAACTTTTGGCTTTGACAAGACCAAAGTTACTTGCTTCAATTGTGGGGAAAAGGGGCACTTCAAACGTGAATGTGTGAAGCCCAAGAAGACAGGAAATGGGAATCCATTTTCATCCTTTAATCGTCAGGATAAACCCATAAGTAGTCCTACTTTGTCAAGCAAGGATCCTAAAGCCTTGACTGCTCATGATGATAAAGGACTAGATTGGAGCTTTCAGTTTGTGTCTCCGGGAGAATCCAACATCACTAGTGTTGAGGATCTAGATGACGACTCAGCAAGTGAAGGTGATATTGCAGTGGAACTCGCGATGTCAAATGTTGAAGACACTGCAACCTTGGTTGATCACCTACCTGAAGAAGGGACCAGTCCCACTAGTTCAGAATCACTAGAACTAGAAAAGTCAGACACTACCTTGATGGTTGATTCATCCACACCCTCTCAGGTAAGTACCACTTATCAACTATTTGATAGTCATGCATGCATTGAATGTAATAAATTTAGAGAAAGCATAGACTTAAAATTTGCTAGGTTATTAGATCACAATGATAACTTAGTAAATGATTTACAACTATGCACGAAAGCCAATAGAGTTTTAAAGCAAAATAAGCACAGTTGTAAAGAAAAGATAGAACTCTTGAATAAACAACTTAGGGAAACTGAAGTCATAGCTCTTAACCAAGCTAATGACATTAAGTTTTATCTTAACTCCCTAGAAGACACTAAGAAAAAAAAAGCAATTTTGGAAGTAGAAGTAAACTCATTAAAACAAAACTGCATAGCTGGACATGTTCCTTTCACATTGTCCAACACCTAGTGAGAGAACACAACAATGGGGAGGGTTTGGGTTATAAAGTGGTTCCACCACCACATGAGACCTTGATGAATACCAAAAGTAAACCTATAAATAACAACCCAGTCAAGGATCATGTGGTGTCAACTCCTCTTGTACGTGATCCAGATTCCACATGTAAACCTAATGAATCTGGCACTAAACTAAGGGAGGCCGCTCCAAAATCAAAAAGTAAAATGCCTTGTGTTAATCGTCAAGTTGAAAGCAGATCATGCTACAACTGTGGAAAGTATGGACACATCGTGTCTTACTGTCCTTATTATCAGACACCAAAGAAAAAGTTTGAACTTTATGACACTAAAGTAAGTTCTTCCAAAAGAAGCTCCATGACTCCACCAAAAAGAGTCAGTGAACCTAAAGTTCAACCTATCAACCAGTCGTCTGTTTATCACAAACAGGCCTTACATAAAACTAGTTTATGGAAAGAAAAGTCCATCCCTGAATCTGATAATGAGAACAAGAAGATGACAGATCTTCCCTCACCCTCAAAAGGTCAATGGGTGGAGTTTTTGATGTGTGATGCCTTTGGGTCACCCAAGCCAGTTAAGGGTTGGGTCTCTAACCTCAACTAATGATTTCCATTGAATATACAGGGTGTTCGCTATAGTGCTGATACTAACACTTGGATCATAGATAGCGGAGCATCAAGGCACATGACTGGAAACCGGGCACTCCTATCAAACATCAAACAAATTAAAGGAGGTCATGCTTTTTTGCGGGATATAAAGGAGGCTACATCACTGCTCAAGGGGAAGTAGGGAATCAGAAAGTAAAGTTTGATAAGGTAAACTACGTTCAACAACTTCAAAACAACTTACTGTCTGTATCTCAAATATGTGACAAAGGATTTAAGGTAGTGTTTGATAACAAAAAGTGCTATGTCCTAAAAAAGGACTATGTGATCCCAGAGGACCAAGTCTTAATGTCTGCCTTAAGATATAATGACCTTTATGTCTTGGATTTATCAAAGGCCTCTATAACAGATCATCAAGTTTAGTGATTTTTGTCAAAGGCTACCGAGAAGGATTCAATCTCCTGGCATAGGAGAATGGGACACATCAATCCACGGAAGATGAATCACTTGATCCAGAATGATCTGCGAGGAGTAAATTTCAAAAACTTCCAACTCCCGGATTTCTACGTTTCCTGCAAGAAAGGCAAACAGACGAAGAAGTCTCGTAAGGCAAAGAAGGTTTATTCCATTAAACTGCCTCTTGAACTTCTTCACATGGATCTGTTTGGTCCAGTCAGTACAAGAGGCATCGCATGCGATTTGTACTGCTATGTAGTTACAGATGACTACTCAAGATTCTCTTGGGTGATGTTTCTGAAATCAAAATTAGAAACATTTGAGTCATTCAAGGAATTAGTAACTACACTGGAGTCACTATATAAGCTGAAAGTAAGACAAGTACGCTCAGACAACGGAACCGCGTTCAAGAACCAATGGATGGAGGCTTTCTGCAAAGAAAAGGGAATTGTGCACCAGTTCACTTCTGCCTACACTCCTCAGATGAACGGTGTTGCTGAGAGAAAGAATCGCAGCTTAATAGAGACAACACAGACAATGCTAGCAGACTCGAAACTGTCTGTCCAATTTTGGAATGAGGTAGTTGCCAATGCATGTTACACATTAAATAGAGTTCTGGTAGTTAAATGCCATGGCAAGATGTGTTACGAGTTACTTCAATGACGTAAACCAAATCTAGAGTATCTCGAACCGTTTGGCGCACCGTGCACCCTACTAAAGAATTTCAGGAGGGAAAGTTCAGCGAGAAGGGTGAAGAGGGAATCTTTCTAGGATACAACATACCGATAAGAGAGTTTACAACAACTCAACGAGACATGTAGAAGTGTGGTGTAACGTGGACGTTCAGAGATACACCACCCTGCATGCTGGAAAAGGACCTGCATTCTTTTTTGATTATGATGGATTCTTCAAGTCCTTCAACATACATCTCTCTTCGTCTGACGATGAGTTAGAAGCCAAAATGATGTATGATGTCTTAAAAACACCATCACAAGATTCAACATCATCTGGTTCACATGGTGAATCGCTTAACCATTCCGGGGGAGCACTTGATGTTAGTGACTCCTCCTCTGACGATGAAGCCGTAGAGGATGACCAGAACAATCAGGAGGAATAGGTTCCTGCTACTGCAAGTCCACAAGCATCTACCATTGATGCCTCTGAGTCTTCAGAACCTCACACTCCTTTTGCCTCAGATTTGGAACCAAACGTTCATAATCTTGATTCTGAGGTAGTTATTCCCACCACTCCTGGATCACGCCTAAATGTCTATCATCCTCTAGACAATGTCATTGGGGATGTCAGATCAGGAGTACAGACAAGAAATCAGCTATATTCAGCTGATTATGCCTTAGTAATGGAAAAAGGATACCTTCATGATGGTGCATATCATTTTTTTGTGTCTCAGTTTGAGCCAAAATACATTAGTGAAGCCCTAAATGATGAGGCATGGGTGAGTGCCATGCAAGAAGAAGTACTTCAGTTCAAGAAGTTAGGTGTATGGACACTAGTGGATAGACCTAAATTTGCTAAAGTCATTGGCACCAATTGGGTCTTGAAATGTAAGAAAGATGACCAAGGAGTCATCATCAGGAACAAGGCTCAACTTGTAGTTCAAGGATTTTGACGAGTCGAGGGAATTGATTACAATGAAGTATGAGCCATCCGTATCTTCCTAGCCTATGCATCTTACATGAAGATTAAAGTCTATCAACTGGATGTAAAGAGTGCATTTCTTCATGGTGAAATCCGGGAAACAGTGCATGTCAGTCAACCCGAAGGATTTGAAGATCCATATCATCGGGACAGAGTTTACAAACTGGATAAAGCTCTCTACGGGCTTCATCAAGCCCCGAGAGCATGGTATGAAAAACTCTCAACTCACCTTGTGAAACACGGATTTCGCAGAGGTGTAATTGACTTCACATTGTTCATCAAAGAAAAGGATGGTGATCTGATGCTTGTTCAGATTTATGTTGATGACATAATCTTTGGTTCAAAGAACGAAGACTTATGTAAAGAATTTGAAGCAGTTATGAAGGTAGAATTTGAAATGAGTGCCATCGGAGAGATGAAGTTCTTTCTCGGGTTACAGGTGGATCAAACACCAAAGAGGATATTTCTACATCAGACCAAGTATGTAGGGGATATTCTCAGTCGGTTTGACATGGAGAATGTTTTCGCAGCTGGGACTCCACTTGCTACAAACCATGATGTAGCACCCGATGAGAATGGTGATCTGGTCAATGCCACCACGTACCGAGGAATGATTGGATCCCTCATGTACCTCACTACCTCAAGACCTGATATCATGTACGCAACGTG
>BJCM01210995.1:0-21032 GCA_018326385.1 Flaveria bidentis
CACAATGGAAGCAAAGGTTCAAGATATACTTAAATGGAGTTGATCCTAATCTGTGGGAATCAATCGAGATAGGGTATAACATGCCGGTTGGTGCAGATGGAGTTAACTTACCTTAGGTGGTATGATTGATAGACAAAAGATAAAGTACAATATAAAGAAGAAGGTGTATGCTCTGTTAACTAAGTCAATTCCTAATGATATATTCCATCAGTTTTCTGAGAACAAGCAAGCAAAGAAGCTATGGTATGCTCTGGAAAAGTGGAATGATGGGAATGCATCGTTAAAAGCTCTAAAGGCAAAGGCTTTGAAAAAAGGAGTTCGATAACTTCTCGTCAATGGGTAAGGAGAGTTTGGATGACGTTATAGACCGCTTCTACCATTTAATGAGTGAGCTGCACACTCATGGGGTTGTTACGTCCATGGAAGACAAGGTATCAAATTTCACAGAGGATTGCCAGAAAAGTGGGTTTCATTTGTGTCAAACCTTAGACAGAATGATATGCTGGCAAAGTTGGATATCAATGATTTCATTCTGAAGCTGAGAGAGGAAGAGATGAGGATGAAGTACATGTCTCAAAAGAGTTCATATGATCAGAACCCGTCACTATACAATTCAACTCCTCAACCAAAAACGTCTGGAGCACTACTACAAACGACTTTTGTGTCGAGTTCAGCTGCTCCATCCCAAGCCACTACTTCAGGATCTGACACGTTAGGGTCATCGTGCACCCAATACATAGCACCTGAAGTCAATGCTACAAAATTGAAGACCGAGAATCTCAGTAACATGACTGTAGAGGTAGAAAAGGAGCATCTGGATCTCTTAGCAGCTGTCATTCACTCCTATGATGGTCTAGTTGCTGGAAGGATGGCAGATGAAGACTACGAGCAAGTAGACGAGAATGAGCTAGAAAGGATGGACATTATGTAGGCTCTTGCTAGTGTTGTCCGGAGGGCCAAGAATATTGTAAAGAAGATAGGTAAGAACTTGATTGCCACAAAGGATGCAACCTTTGGTTTTGACAAATCCAAAGTTACCTGTTTTAACTGCGGAGAGAAGGGGCATTTCACGCATGAGTGTGTGAAGCCCAAGAAGACAGGTAATGGTAATCCATTCTCATCCTTCAATCGCCAAGATAAATCCACAAGCAGCACCGCATCAACAAGCAAGGATCCTAAAGCCTTGATTGCACAAGACAACGAAGGGCAAGATTGGACCTTTCGGTTTGTATCTCCAAGAGAATCCAACATTGCATGCGTTGAGGGTTTGGATGATGACTCTAAAAGCAAAGGTGATATAGCAGTGGAACTCGTGATGTTGAATAATGAAGAAACTACTAATGTGCTCAATCACCAGAATGAAGGTCAAAGTTCAACATGTTCAGAATCACCAACACCAGAAAAGTCAAACTCTGCTATGATGACTGATTCAACCGAATCTTCTCAGGGTGTTTGCTATAGTGCTGCCACAAATACCTGGATCATAGATAGCGGAGCATCAAGGCACATGACTGGGAACCTGGCACTTCTTTCAAATGTCAAACAAATTAAAGGAGGTCATGTCTCATTTGCTGGAAACAAAGGCTTTAAGGTAAATTAGAAAGTGGGGAACTAGAAAGTGAAGTTTCATAAGGTAAACTATGTTCAACAACTTCAAAATAATTTTTTTTCTGTATCCCAAATATGTGACAAAGGATTTAAGGTAGTATTCGATAACAAGAAATGTTATATTCTGAAAAAGGACTATGTCATCCCGGAGGACCAAGTCTTATTGTCAACTTCAATATATAACGATCTTTATGTCTTGGATCTATCAAAGGACTCCACAACAGATCACCAAGTTTAGTACTTCTTGTCAAAGGGTATAGAGAAGGATTCGATCTCCTGGCATAGGAGAATGGGACACATCAATCCACGGAAGATGAATCACTTAATCTAGAATGATCTAGTGCGAGGAGTAAACATCAAAAACTTCCAATTACCGGATTTTTGCGTCGCCTGCAAGAAAGGCAAACAGAATAAGAAGTCTCATAAGGAAAAGCAAGTTCATTCCATCAAACTGCCTCTTGAGCTTCTTCACATGGATCTGTTTGATCCAGTCAGTACAAGGAGCATCGCCGACGACTTGTACTGTTATGTAGTTACAGATGACTACTCAAGATTCTCTTGGGTAATGTTTCTGAAATCCAAATCAGAAACATTTGAGTCATTCAAAGAGTTAGTAACTACACTAGAGTCACTCTACAAGCTGAAGGTAAGACAAGTACGTTCAGACAATAGTACCGAGTTCAAGAATCAATGGATGGAGGCATTCTGCAAAGAAAAAGGAATTATGCACCAGTTCACATCTGCCTACACTCCTCAAATGAACAGGGTTGCTGAGAGAAAGAATAGAAGCTTGATAAAGACAGCCCAGACAATGCTAGCAGACTCAAAACTGCCTATCCAATTTTGGAACGAGGCGGTGGCTAACGCATGTTATACTCTCAATCGAGTCCTGGTGGTCCAACGTCATGGTAAGATGTGTTACGAGTTATCCAACGACGTAAACCTAATCTTGAGTACCTTGAACCGTTGGCACCCCATGTACACTGCTAAAGAAAACTCAGTCAGGGAAATTTAGCGAGAAGGCCGAAGAAGGGATTTTCTTAGGATACAACATATCGAATAAGAGAGTTTACAACAACTCAACAGGTCAAGTAGAAGTGTGGTGCAACGTTGATGTACAGAGATACACCACTCCTCCTACTGGAAAAGGACCCTCTTTCTTTTTCGACTATGATGGATTCTTTAAATACTTCAACATTTCTCTCTTCCCTGCTGAGGATGAGTTATCGACCAGAATGATGTACGAAGAGTTAAATACACCATCACTAGACCTAACAACCTCAGAGTCACAAGGTGAGTCTTTCAGTCGTTCAGGGGGAGCACTTGAGGTAAGTGACTCATCCTCTGATGATGAAGACGTGACAAATGATCAGGTTGATCAAGAGGAACAGGTTCCTACTACTGCAAGTACACAAGCATCAGATGTTGATGCCTGTGACACTTCGGAACCTCACACTCCCATTGCCTCCGAAACTGAATATGCTATTCACGATCTGGATAATGAGGTAGTTGTACCCACCACTCATGGATCTCGACTAAATGCCTATCATCCCTTTGATAATGTCATTGGCGATGTTCGATCAGGAGTTCAAACAAAAAATTAACTATATTCAGCTGATTATACCTCAGTAATGGAAAAGGGATATCGTCACGATGGTGCATATCGATGTTTTATGTCTCAATTTGAGCCAAAATATGTTAGTGAAGCCCTTAACGATGAGGCATGGGTGATTGCCATGCAAGAAGAAATTCTTCAGTTCAAGAAGTTAGGTGTATGGACAGTGGTGGATTGACCTAAAGGTGCTAAGATCATTAGCACCAAACGGGTCTTGAAATGCAAGAAAGATGACAAGAGGTCATTATCAGAAACAAGGCTCGACTAGTAGTTCAAGGATTTCGACAAGTCGAGGGGATTGATTACAATAAAGTCTTTGCACCTGTGGCAAGAATGGAAGCAATCCGTATCTTCATAGCCTATGCATCTTATATGAAGAGTGCATTTCTTCATGGTGAAATCCGGGAGACAGTGTATATGAGTCAACCCGAAGGATTTGAGGATCCATATCATCGGGACAGAGTTTACAAACTATACATGGCTCTCTATGGGCTCCACCAAGCCCCAAGTGCCTGGTATGAAAAACTCTCGACTCATCAGGTGAAACACGGATTTCACAGAGGAGTGACTCATCAGGTGAAACACGGATTTCACAGAGGAGTGATTGACTGTACACTGTTCATAGAAGTAAAGTATGGTGACTTACTACTTGTTCAAATTTATGTTGATGACATAATCTTTGGTTCCAAAAATGAAGATCTATGTAAAGAATTTGAAGCAGTAATGAAAGCTGAGTTTGAGATGAGTGCCATCGGAGAGATGAAGTTCTTTCTCGGGTTATAGGTGGATTAGATACCAAAGGGAATATTTCTACATCAGACCAAGTATGTAGGTGCTATTCTAATTCGGTTTGAAATTCTCTAACACTCCTATATTTGTTAATAATTCCGCTGCTATTGCCGTAACTAAAAAACCGATCCAACATCCTAAGACCAAACATGTCGGCATTAAATATCACTTCATACGTGATTGTTTTGAATATAATTTAATCGATGTTGTTAAAATTAATACGGATTTTCAATGCGCTGACCTCTACACAAAAGCTTTTGATAAACCATGTTTTCTATATCTGATAGAGGTCAACGGCGTTAAAAAGAAAAGTGAAGTGATTCCAGACGATGAAAGTGCATAGTCTGACGCGTTCAGTCAAAAATTTCTTTTATTTTACTTTCATTTTATTTTATTTTACTTCTTCGCCTATTGAAATTCTAAAAGCAAAACAATTTTTGATTTTAGAATTTTAGGGGGAGAATAGGTTAAATTAGGATTAAGGTATTTAAAAAAATAAGGGAGGAGGTCAGTCTAGCTAATAGAAATGAGATCGTATATGTGATACTGATTCAATACCTATGGAAAATGTTAGTACGCAGGAACAAAGTGTTTGGTACTTTAACAGAATAAAATTGTTTAAGATGCAAAATTTGAAGTTTAAGTTTGAGAATTCTGAGCAACATAAAAGGAAAAATGATAGTATAACTAGCTACTACCAAGGTAACACGGAGAAAGTAGACCTAGAGGTTGCTAGACCATTAGATGATGTGTCGGTAGATTCAAGACAACAGATAAGTAGACCTCGTTGGTGATTTCAAGTACAAACTAAATTGTTCAACTAGTTGTGGGTTAACATCTTATCCCTGGTTAACACAATCAATGAAGTTCCAATATGGGATGACGAGCAAAATAAACGCCACAAATGTGTGCGGATGACCATAAAATGAGCAAAGCAAATGAAAATGCAAGAAGAAATTAAGCTAATAACCTATGTTGTTGATGATATATGTGCAAAAAGAATATAATTGCTCAAACAAGAAGATAGGTTGTGTGGCTCTCTGCTGTGCGGTGGCACTGACCTGAAGATAAGCATAACCTAAATATTCTAGAATTCATTGTTGTTTGCGCCTCTCTGTTGTGCAGTGGCACTGACCTGAGGCTTAGCATCTCTTTGAAAGCTCTAGAATAGTTTCTTCTTGAATACTACCAGTGGACCGCTCAAAAATCTCCTGAGGAACGTTGATTACTATATAAGCGTGGGATCCACAAATGCTGGTTGAAATAATTAAACCTAACATATCACCAATTTGTGTCAAAAGTCTGTGTATGGATTTAAGTGGACAAGTATACTGACAATCATCATGAGATGCAACTCTTGAAAGTCAAAACCACTGTGTGCATCTGGTAACACTAGAAAATTTCCTAAACTTGCTAATGACTCTCGATGAAAATAGGAATCTAGCATCAAAAGACCATGGTAAAATGTCCCAAATGATTTGATAAACTTGTATGATTCCATAATGAATCATTCCAGTTATGATCAAAATAACTTGAAACTGTACTGTTCGAGAACTAAATTTGTTAGATATCTATCTTAGTATTTCCACCTCATACAAAATTACTAAAATATGTTTTAGTTTTGTCTTTTAGTTGTAGTTGTTACATTTGTTTAATTTTTAGTCAGTTTAGTTATTAAACGTCAGACTATGCATTGCAATTCTATCTGAGATGACCAATGGGATTTCCAAACGTTAAAAGGATCATGTCTGAGGTGATCAAAATTTCTCTAAGTTAAAATGGTCATATCTGAGATGATCAAATGCTCAAAAGGTTATATCAATTGTTAAAAGGGATAAGTGTCAAATGGTCATAATGTCAAAATCATAAGTATAAGCCATTCGCATGACTGGACTATGAGTATGGACCAGCCATACGATTGGACCATACGTATGAGTCCAATCGCACGACTAAACCATATGTATGGCTCAGACGTGCGATTGGACCATCAGCATGGGTAAATCCATGCAATTGGATCATCAAAATGAGCCAATCGCATGAATGGAGGTGACCGAATGAGACAGTCGCACGACTGACACCTAGTCGCATGACTGAAGGTGACCGACTGTGCCAGTCGCACCACTGACCCTCAGTCGCATGAATCTAGTATGCGACTAGGTTCAGTCGAACGACTAGAGGAAAACCTAGTATAAAAGGAGGGAGAGTTGGTCGCAGTCATTCATCACTCCCAAATCGCCCCCAAATCGTACGACTGTACCATTACTCTGCCCGATTTTCGTTTGACTGCTCTAGACTACTGATTGTTGTGATCTAACGATTTCTAGTGTTTATACAAGTAATGTGCGGTGTTAGTCACTCCAAAGTTCAATTAATTCGTGCCCTAATAATTGAATTTGAGCCCTAAACTTAACCGAGAGTTAGTTTGTCTAAGAAACTAATAAAACTAAGATTTGTTCAAATAAAGGCTATTAGGTGTTATGTCGGTCATTTGCGAGACTAATGAGCCAAACCAGGACGTCTAACATTAAGTTTTGCACAAAATTTGAATTTGAATGAAAAACAGTCTGTCATGCGAATGGACACCCTGATGAACTTCAATCGCACGACTGAGATGGACGAATGGTTCAATCGCACGATTGAACCATGCGTATGAGTTTAGTCGCACGACTGGTGTAAACGCATGGGATAGCATACGACTATGCCCAGTCGCATGCTCAGTCGTACGTTTGAGCTCATTCACACGACTAGATCTCAGTCGCATAGTTTATTCGCATGACAGAACAGAAGATTTCAAGTCCAATGAATCAAATTGTTACTCATTGACACACACTAACATTTATTTTCATTGTGTAACAGATGCCGAGTCGTTGGCCTATGATCACTAAGCAAAACATTTATGATCATTTGAATCTGACCTCATGGAACGCGGATGATTTTTCAGGCATTATTACATTCTTACAAAGATGGAGGATCTTCCGTGCTATTTCGACTGCGTGCACTCCGTACCACTCAGTTCAGCAGGCTTTCTGGGAAAGCACTGTCGTTGATAGGTCCTCAGAGCCCCACTGTATCAGGAGCTCCATCTTTGGTCAGGCTATAGAGATCACTGAGGAAGATCACAAGATAGTTTTGGAGTTTGGGGATGATGCTGACTGCCCTACACGACTACACCCACTAACGGTACGAGGTTGTTTTCTGTGGGCCAAGACTCGAGGGATATCGATGCTGGTGTGCTCAATAAGAACTACCTGTACCCTCAATTTAAGTAATTAGCCCATGTGCAACTTAAGAGCATTGCCTCAAGGAAGGGAGGCTTCGATGAGTTATCCGATCAGATACAGAACGCCTATGTGGCGTTGGTGCTGAACCATCCGTTTAGCTTCTCGAGGATCATCTTCACCTATCTGGTGGAAACATCGAGGCGAATGGTAAGGAGGGATTTTGCACGTACCCTCGCTTTATGCAGATGATTATTGATCAGAAGCTCCATTTGCTGCCAAAGGAGAAGGAGGATGCCTTAGTGCTTAAGGTGATGGACGATACCACCTTGGGCAGGATGAAGGTGTACAGGGGGAAGCAGGTGAAACCCCCTGTCAGGTGACTGTTTTGGGCATCTAGCCCGTGAAGATTATGTGGCTCCAGCTCGGAGGAAGTAGCGCCACAATGAAAGTGACTCAGACACAGGGCAGATCGTGCTCTCCGCTGAGAATTGTGATGATGAAGATGGCGGTGGTGGTGGAGGTGCTGGCCCCACCCAATCGAGGGCCACTACTACTAATGCGACATCTCCATCATCCACCCAAGGAGGAGCAGAGGATGCGGGATTCTATCAGGATTTCCGACCTGATGAGGAGGAGGAGAGTGATGAGGAGCCGTTAACTCGAACGGTGGGCAACAAGGTGGTTGCCGTCAAGAGAGGGATTTGGGCGGTTGTTGAACGCCCGAGCGGGTCTGGGGAAACTATGAGTGATCCAACTTACACCCCAGACCAGCCCAACATCCCAGGGGGAGCATCCTCCTTGAAAGGGTTTGAGGAAAAAGTGGATGGCTCAGCCCTATGGGATGAAGCCCAGGAGACGGAGGTACACGTTAATCTCTACCTCTTCCCCCACTACCACCACAGCTACTACCACCACTACCCACTCCACCCACTATATCCACCACACCCACCACAACTATAGCCACTCCACCACCCATCTACACTACTTCCACCACCACTATAGCCTACCCATCACCACCCACTCATATACCACAACCCATATTCACCAGTGCCACCACCCACTCATATACCACCACCCATATCCACTATTGCCACCACCACCACCACTAGCCACCAAGCCGGACCATCATCCCACCCGATATTCCCCACAGGATCATCTCTACCTCTTATTGGGGTAGAGGAACAGCTGTCAGCATTAAACCGAATGGTGCTGAAGCTGTGGGCTGCTGATGAAGAGAGAGTTGCTCAAATACATCAGCTTGTGGAGCAAAACACTGCCCAAGCACAGCAGATCTCACAGCAGGCCTAGCAGATTGATTACTAGGCTCAGCAGATGGCTGCACAGGGTCAAGAAATTGCCCAACTCTAGGAGCATAACATCCAATCAGCAAAGAAGATAGAGGAGTTGTAGGCTGCTAAAAAGACCATCATGCTCAAGCTCAAGGAATCAAAGGATGAGCCACTTAAGATAATAGAAGGGGATGGTGATGACGATGATGATGAGGATGATGAAGGTGAAGATGATGATGAGGATGAGACAGAAGAAGGAGGTGATGATGGTACAGGAGAGGAAGATGGAGGAGATGATGTGGAAGGAGATGATGTGGCTGCATTGACTGACACACAAGATAGAGAAAGGCGCACCAAGAAGACGTAGGATCAGGGAGCCTCGACATCAACCCCGCCTCCAGAAGAGCACATGATTAAGGATACAAGTAATGCTTAGATGTTATGTAATTTTAAATCTTGTGTAATTGAATCATGTATTAAACTTATATACTTAATGTTTATATATATTTGATATTTAACTGTCTTGATTATTGACTACTGATTGATGTATTTACATGTTTAAATCAAGCAGATAAATCATCTCAGCAAGACGAGTATGATGTTGCTCCCCTTTAGCAAATCAAGTCTCAACTCACAATGATTCTTTATTTGCAAGGGATCTTCTAAAGGTCAGTAAGCTATAAACCTAAAGAAGGAGAAATCATTCATGACCTTACAGTCGAACAACTTGCTGAGATGTTCCGACTCAATCTAGACGATATTGTCAAGGACGATTCTACTGTTGAAGTTACAAGTGACGATGAGCTGAATGACATCGATGAGATGGAGATCATGGATGTTACTGCGGAGCACTATCCAGAGTAAGCTGACAGAGAGGGAAATGTAGTCCCCAATCTGGGTGATACCCTCGTCAGTGATACGTTTGAAAAACTGGATCAGATGGAACAAGAGTCCAAGAAGAATAAGGATCAAGCCCAAGCCTCAGACACCAACATCAACATCAAAAAGGCTGAATAAGCGGCTTGTTTTAAGAGATTCGAGCCTAACACACTGCTCCAAAGCCGAGTGCCTACTCCAAGCTCTACAAAGTGAAGAAGCATCTAAAGGTGTGAGGAAAGATTATAGCATGGGCATACTTTGAGGATCTTAATGTGTATGCTGTCAAGAGGGATAACGGAATAGAGTAGCTTAGATTCTCACACGATCTAAAGACTCTAACCGGTTTTAAGGTCAACCAGCTGGCCAAACTGAAGCTCTTGTATGCTGACCCAAGAAAAATGTCAGGTTGGTTTGAGGTTGCATTGAAGAAAGAGTACCACACTAATTGGGTTAACTTCTTACCTCAACAACCGACGAGGTACATCAGACGGTCTGAAGTTGATTCCAGTACTGGAAAGCCGAAAATAGTGTTGAAGTGGAGTCCTCCGCGCACAATGTCAAGAATCCCTGTAAGGGAAATGCCTCAGGACTTCACTCCACACTTTAGGTGGTGGTACTACGATTGGAGAATAGGTGAAGCTATTATTGTCTTGCAAAAAGAGAGCCAAATGGATGCTATTAGGGTATTTGACTCAATGTGGCTGACGAACTTGTCTGCTGATGATGTATACACATTGTACAAGTGGCCACTGTTTTTATGATTCGCAAGACATTGTACAAGCCCTCCAGTTCCAAAATGTTATAAGACTCTGTTTCGTGTTTGAAATAAACGTTGGAGTTACAAGAGTGGAGAAGTACAAGAAGTTTGATGAGCTAATGAAGAATGTTAGACAATGATGTAAACTAGGTCCAAGGGGGAGTTTGTAGATACATGTGTACCTAGTTTATGAGCTAAATGTAAAATGTCTTTCATGTCTTACATATACGTAATTGAATGAGTATGAATGAAATACAATGTGTGGTTGATGCATATAATGTTTAATATTTCATTGTTTATTGTGTGATAACGCATATTGAACTATCTATATAGGTTTGTGGTTGTTTACATAATTCTTAGTCTATAATAGTTGAGAAATGTGTTTAAACTTAACCTTGTGAAGTTCTCATGCAAATGGACCATGCTAATGGACCATACGCATGAACACTTCATGCTAATGGACCAATCACACAACTGAGCCAAGAGATTGGATCAGTCACACGATTGTAACATGAGATTGACTCAGTCACATGATTGTAACATGAGATTGACTCAGTCGCACGATTAAACATTTAGTCGTGCGAATGGATCAACCACATGATTCAGTCGCACGACTAAACCATGCTAATGGTTTAGTTGTACGAATGGAAAACCCTAACCTATAAATACCACTTAATTCGTGGAAAAACGAAACAATTCGAATACATACGCACACAAACGTACCCTAGCTGTCAAGAAACTCAACAAAACCTGTTCAAAGTTCATAGATCACAGTGGATCGTTCATTAATCATTCTTAATGTTACACAAATCGTTAGATTGATCTGAACTTTGTTCTCCCTAATTGGATCGCCAATCAAATAGGATTCTGCAATATTTGAGTTGGTATACATGTAGAATCAGTTAGTACTTCGTACCTAAACGTTCCTAACAAATTTTTATAACTATGACGTTTTTGTGATGTAATGCAAACGATGATATTTTATAACACTTAACTACATTATATTGTTTTGCAAAAGAAGTCATTAATATATGAAATGGTTTGTTTAAATTAATTCCGTTGCGATGCTTGGTAAATGAAAATGTATGTTTTATGTTTTGTGTGCAATGATTGACCAGTTGTAAACATCCTGGGAATGGGGCCTTACAAGTAGGTATCAGAGCCAAAGTTTAAGAGAAATGGTTAAAATATTTTTAAAACCTAAACATAAACTGAGAATGGGACAAAGTGGAAGGATGCCAGTCTGAGTAGTTACATGCCATCAGGTATTTTCTTTAATCTTAACCGAGTTTATGTGCGCAAGTTATGTGATTCACGTGCCTTTAGTAGATTTAGATACTAATGTAGTCAGGATACGAAATTCTTGGTATATGAAGAGTAAAGTAAGTGGCTAATCACAACTGACCACTATAATTAGGGACTTACAATAGTTGACATAAACTGAGCTATTACCTTGAATGACCATGTTGGTGTTTGGAACTTATAGAGGGTTTGGAGGATGGATGGAGGTAGATCTTCAAAGGCTTCTTGTAGGTGGAGGTCGTGGTAGATGTGGTATTGGACCACCATCTGCGTGAGACCTGATCAAATAGTGCGGAATCCTATTTGATAGGAGATCTAATAAGTGAGAACGACAACCTAATCGATCTAACGATGAAACAAACGTTAAGAATTGAGTAGAATTCGATCAGGAACGAACTATGAAGTTGGATAGGCTGTTTAGTGCGCTCTGGACGGCTAGGGTTTGGGAATTTTTGAAGTCTTTGTTTTTTCACAACTTATGTGGTATTTATAGGTTTGATGTTTCATTTGTACGACTGAACCATTAGTATGGTTCAGTTGTGCGATTAGACCATTAGTATGGTTAAGTCGTGCGACTTACTCATGCGATTGATTCATACGTACGTCTGAAGGTTTAGTCGTGCAACTGAATCAACCTTATGTCTCAGTCATATGACTGATCCAGTCTCCTGGTTTAATCGTGCGACTGGTCCATAAGTATGATTCATTTGTGCGTATGGTCCATAAGTATGGTCCATTGGCATAAATAATCACCCGACTAAGTTGAACATATTTATTAATCATTATTGACTTAGAACTATGTACAAGAACATCAAACCTATATATGATGTTCATACATAAGAATTATACTGAATACAATAATAATATGAAATATTCAAAGACAAATTAACATCAAGATGCATATCATATTTCAATAAGAATTCACATTACATATGTGTAAGAAATGAGAGGCTATTACATTGAAGAACATAAACTAGGAACATGATGCATCAACAAACTCCCCCTTGGACCTAGTTTATCCTATTGTCTAACATTCTTCACATGCTCTTGGAATTTATTGTACTTCTCTTCTATGGTAACTCCCGCATGTATCTCAAATGCAAAGCAGAGTCGTATAACATGTTGGAATTGTAGAGCTTATACAATATCTTCCGTGACTTGTATAGACTATAAACATCTTTAGCAGACAAGTTGGTAAGCCACATTGGGTCAAATACCCTAATAGTCTCGATATTTCCTTATCTGTATAGAACTATGACCGCTTCCCCCGTCCTCTAGTCGTAATATCACCATTTAAAGTATGGAGTGAAGTCCTGAGGCATCTTTCATAAAGAAATCTTAGACATTGTGCGTGGGGGACTCCACTTCAACACCACCTTTGGTCATCCAAAGATAGGATGAACTTCAGTCTTATAAATGAACTGCATAGGTTGTTGAGGTATGAAGTTGACCCATCTGGTGCGGTATACTTTCTTCAACGACTTCTCAAACCATCCCGACATCTTCCTCGGGTTGGCATACAAAAGATCGAAAATGCCAATTTGTTTAGCTCAAAACCAAGAAGAGTCTTCAGATCATGTGGATATCTGAAGTACTCAATCCCCTTCTCTCTTTTTATAGCATAGACATCCAAATCTTCAAAATAGGCCCAATTGATGATCTTGCGTGACACTTTCTGATGTTTCTTTACTCGATAAAGTTTGGTGTAGGCATTCAGCTTTGGAGGTGCACGTTGGGCCTTCATCTCTGATAAACAAGCTGCCTATTCAGCCTTCTTTATATCAACATTAGCATCTGTAGCTTGGGCTTTACTTTCATCCTTTGCTTTCTCTTTCTCTATCTCATCAAGCTTTACAAACTTATCACTGCCAAAAGTTTCACCCAAGTCTGGGATAACGTTGCCCTCATGGTCAGTGTACTGTGGATAGTAGTCAGACGTGACATCTTCAATCTTAATCTCATCCACCCCTTGTAGCTCCTCTTCACTCAAAACATCTACTTCCAGAACATCTTTGACAAGCTCATCTGGATTTAGTCTAAACATATCAGCGAGCTGCTCATTGGTCAGGTCATGAATGATTTCTCCTTCCTCTGGAGTGTAGCTCATAGACCTTCTCACAATCCCTTGCAAATCAAGAATTATAGTTAGTTGAATTTTGACATGCTGAAGGGGAACTACATCATAATCCTCAGTCTGTGGAGCTTCGCTTTTTCCCTGATCATGTGTATCTTCAGCTGGAGTTGCAGAGGATGCGGCTCTTTCAGAGCCCCTCTCCTGTGCTCCTTCATTTGTGGCTGATGCAGCTATATCACCTTCTTGATCATTCTCCTCATCATAATCATCCATTTTTCCCTTTCCACTTGGTCCAGATTCCTTGTCATCATCATCTTCTTTTGACTCATCATCTATCAACTCATCATCATCTTCTCCACCATCATCTACATCATCTTTTATCTCCAGGGGCTTACCGTTTATTCCCTTCAATCTCCATATCAGTTTTTTGTTCTTTTTCTCTAGCCCCTCTATCCGCTTGACGGAGGCCATCACAAGCTCATATTGAGCCTTCAGGGCATGGTGAGCTCGAACTAACGCTCTCTCATGAGCATCGTTCTTCTTTGTCAGCTGAGCAATCTGCTTGCCTTGGGTGGTATTGACCGCCATCAGCTGATTTATCTGGTTGGCTCTTAAGTCATCTGTGGCTAGAAGTTTGAGAACTAACCTGTTTAGGCTTGCCAACTATTCCTCTAACCTAACAGTGGACAGAGTAGAGCCCTGTGTAGGTAGGAATTAGGTGGATGTGCCAGCTTGGTGAGTAGTGGGTTTTGTGGTGGATGTGGTGTAGATGGGAGTAGGAATTGAAGTGGATTGTGGTGGAATTGTTTTGGGTATTGTGGTTGAGGTAGGTGTGAATGTATGAGTTGTGGTGGGAGTGTCAATGGCAGTAGAGGTGGTAGTGTGGGTAACAATGGTGGTCGTGTAGGGAACAATGGTGGTGGCAGTGGATGTGGTAGTGGTGTGGGGAACAGTGGTGGTGGTAGTGGTTATGGTAGTGGTGTGGGGAATTGTGGAGGTGGCAGTGGCTGTGGTAGTGGAAGAACTGATCGAGGTAATCTTTTGCCTCTTACCCTTCTTGCCATAGGGATGAGCCACCCTCTTCCTCCTAGAACCCTTGGCAATAGAGGCTCCCCCTTAGCTAATCGGCTGGTCGGGTGTGTATGTTGGTTCTATTATATCAGTATCACCACCCTTAGACCAGCTTGGCGTCCACCAACCGTCTCTTTCCCCTTCTTATTAGCCACAACTTGGCTCCTGAATCTCCTGGTGAGAGGCTAATCATCAGACTCATTCTCTTCATCTTACAAGAAATTCTAGTGGAAAGCAGCCTGCTTAGATCCACCTGGTGTAGCTAATGTACTATGTGTAGGTGGTGGAGATATAATGGACGTGTCGGTGGCTCGTGATTGACTAAGCCAGCATCTCCACCACCTTGACCATCATCAAGGTCGTCATCATCATCGTCATCTTCATCAGTTTGAACCAACATGGGCTCAGCATCTGAATCACTGTCATCATGACGCCACTTCTTATGAGAGGGCGCCACATAATCCTCGTAGTCTAGACGGCCAAGCAGTCTCCTAACCCGGGGCTTCACCTGCTTCTCCAAGTACACCTTCATCCTCCTGAGGGTGGTGTCATCCATAACCTGTAATACAACTGCATCATCCTTCTCCTTAGTCACCAGAGGAAGCTTCTCATCGATGATCAGTTACAGAAACCTTGGATACATGCAGAAGCCTTCCTTGCCCTTGGCCTCGATGTTCTCTATCAGGTACGAGAAGAGCATGCGAGAGAAATTGAATGAGTGGTTCAGTACTAGTGCAACGTACGCATTATAGATTTGGTCGGACATCTCATCAAATCCTCCAAGTCTGGAGGCTATGCACTTGAGGATCACATGTGTCAGATACTTGAACTGTGGGCACATGTTGCTCTTGTTCAGTACGCCGACATTGATATCACCAACATACGTGATCCTCAGTAAACATCCATAAACAGTCAGGGGATTTAGCTTGGTTGGATGGCTCCGTCTTCCCCTAAATCCAAGACTCTCCTTAGGTCGTCTTCATGGATCTAAATGACTTGTTTGAAGATAGAGGTCCGGATACAGTAGGGCTCAACGGACCTATCCACTATGGCACTTTCCTAAAAAGCCTGCTGAATAGATCGGTATGGTGAGCATGGAGTAGAAAAGGCCTTGTAGATCCTCGATCTACGCAGGAAGGCAATAATCCCGGTGAACTCAAAAGCATTCCAAGATGCAGCATCTAAATGAGCACAGATGTTGTGCTTAGTGCTCATAGTCCATCTCTCAGCCATATTACTAAAACACAAGAAACATATACATCAGATTTGTTCGTAAGAGATAATAGTTGAATTTTAGTTGATTTTAATCAACTGGTTCAATTGTGTGGTTAAACCATATGACTGAGTTCAGTTGTAGGATTGAGCCTGCGACTGAGTTCAGTCGTGCGATTGAGCCTGCGACTAAACTTAGTCGTATGCTATGCCATGTGGTTGATTCAGTCGTGCGACTGAGTCACTGATTGATTCACTCGTTCGATTGAATCATGCGCCTGTCTCAATCGTGCGACTGAGGTTCATATGGCGTGTCTATTCACATCTTGCTCTGTTCGACACCATAAATTTGAATATTTGTCAAAACATTACATTACACTTCTTGTTTAGATTCATTAGGTTCGTAGGGACTTGAAATAGCACTTAATGTCTTTTGAATCAACTTTTTTGTCCATTTAAGTGTCATGATTCTTGATTTTAATCATTTTAGGTCATTGTGGGTTCGATTAATCCATTCATTTGATCAGATTTCAGTTTCAAAGTACATGAGATGAATAGGAAATCAATTAGAATAACAACGAGAGAGTAATAACAGTAATCAAATTTTTAGCAGAGTATATGTGTATTAGGCAGTTTTTGAGAGTTTTGAAGGGTGGTAAGGAATACGACCGACTAACCCCCTTAATTATACTATTTTAAGTTTTTGTCGTGCGACTGGACCCATACGCATGATTCATTCATGCGACTGGGGTTCAGTTGTGTGACTGACTCAGACTCCTTCATCCAGTCGTATGATTGATTCATTCTTGTGATCCAATCACATAGATGACCCATACTCATGGTCCAATCGGGTGATTGGCTCATACTAATGGTTCAAGGGTGCGATTGGCTCATAATTATGATTCAATCGTGTGATTGGCTCATACTTATGAGTTTGACTACATACATTTCCATACAGTTAAAATTTAACTTTTGATATATAACATTATGACCAATGATCATCGCAGACATGGCCCTTTCAACAGAAAATCATTTGATCACCTCAGACGTGATCTTTTTATTTGTGATTCACAGAGTTCATCTAGTTATATAGTTCGACATCTACGCAAAAAAGATAATTAAAACATAAAACAACTTGAATTAAATCAAAACAAAACATATTTTTGTGTTTTTGACTTGATGTGGATGGAAACCTTTTAGAAATCATCTAACCGATTTTCCTCCCGAGCAGAACAACTTCCATTTAATTTTATCATATCTGGAAAGATTCATATGGAATCATATAGGTATATCATAATTATTTGGGACCATTTTATATTTATTTGGATACTAGATTCTTATTTGTCTGAGAGTCAATAGCACTTTTAGGAAATCATACTAGAGCTATAAGATGCACACAATGATTTTGAAAGTTGAGAGTTGCAGCCACGATGATTGTCAATATATTTTTCCTCTTAAATCCATACATAGATTTTTGACTCACATTGGTGATGAGTTAGGTTATATTATTTCAACAAGCTTTTGTGGATCCCAAACTTATATGGTAATCAACATTCCTCGGGAGATTTTGAGCGGTCTACGGGTATTTGACAAGAAGAAACTATTCTAAGAGCTTTCAATGAGATGCCAAGCCTCAAGTCAGTGTCATTGCAAGCAAAGAGGTGCCAACAACAATGATTTCTAGAATAATTAGGTTATGCTTATCCTCAGGTCAGTGCTATCGCATAGCAGAGAGGCACACACCCTATCTTCTTGTTAGAGCATTTTTTTTCTTTTGCACATAACTCACCAACAACATTTGTCATTAGCTTGATTGTGATTAACAGTTTTTCCATGTGCTTTGCTCATTTTTATGTTCATCTGCACACATTTGTGGTGTTTATTTTGCTCGTCATCCCTTATTGGAAATGCGTTGATTGTGTTAACCAAGGAAAAGATGAAAACCCACAACAAGTTGAACAAATTAGTTTTAATTTGATTCACCAATGAAGTCTACTCATCTATTATATTGAATCTATCGACACATCATATAATAAACCAGCAAACCCTAGGCCTACTTTCTCTATGTTACCTCAGTAGCAAACTAGTTTACTATCAATTTTCCTTTATTTTGCTTAGAGTTCTCAGACTTATAATTTAAATATAGCATTTTGATCATTTAAATCATTTTGATGTCCCAAACAATTATTTCCCTATGTGCTATTATTTTCCATAATTTTTGAATCAATATCATAGATTTGATTTATTTGCTTTCAGCTTATCTGCCCAACCCCCTTTTCTTTTTAAGTAATTAAATACTCGAACTAAACTATTCTCCCTCTAAAATTCTAAAACCAAGAATGTTTTTTTGTTTTTAATTTTTTAAAACACAGGAAAATAAAATTAAAAAAGAAGAAAAAATTGTAAGACTAAGAACTCGATTCTTCTGGAATCACAACACTTTTCTTTTTCACGCTATTGACCTCTAAAAGATATAAAAACCTAGGTTTGTCAAAAGCTTTTGTATAGAGGTCGGCGCGTTGAAAATCCGTATTAGTTTTAACAACATTGATTAATTGCTTTTCAAAATAGTCACATATAAAGTGATATTTAATACCGATGTGTTTAGTTTTTTGGTGTTGGACCGGATTTTTAGTGACAGCTATTGTAGCAGAATTATCAACAAAGATAGGGGTGTTAGAAAACCGTAGTCTCGTATTTACTGTTGAATCCAACTGATTTGTGAACAACAATTTGCAACAACAACATATTCAGCTTAACATGTTGACTGAGCAATAGATGTCTGCTTCTTACACTGCCAGGTGACTAAACGTCTTCCAAAGAACTGACATCCAGCTGATGTTGACTTGTAATTCATCTTGCAACCATCATAGTCCGAGTCACTATACGCTATAAACTCAAAGTCATCATCATGAGGATACCATAACCCTAGTGTTGGAGTACCCTTCAAATAACAAAAAATCCTTTTTACCCCAACGAGATGATTCTGTTGGATCTTGTATGACCAAGACACATACAAGATTGATGTGGTTAGTACGTTATGATCCACGTCAGGTCATACCCAATAACAAGCAAAACCAACACCAATAAATATTTATTTGTTGATGTGATCATATAAATAAATATTGACACCAATTTAGAAAGTAGGTTTTCTAAAACTTTGCTTTTGTAAAAGAACAACATTATATGGATAATTTGTTCATTAGATATTATTTGTTTCATTATTTAAGTGAGTTAAATAATAACAAATAAAATGTGTTAATATTATAAAATTAAAAGAGGTTTTTAATTTTATAAACATGGTGGTTAAGAGTGTTCCTTTTTTATAAAAATTGAAATGGGGGAACCCATTTCAAATGGTAATTTCGGCCGCCCATAGTGGTTGGGTTGGCAATCAATTTAGTCTTGGTCTTTGGAAGACTTTAGAAATTCTTGCACTCTTCCATCTTGCACACTCTCTCACACCCAAAAGCTAGTTCCTTTGCCTTCCTCTTTCGCTGAAAAATTTGTTTATTGCAAAGTTGAAAAATCAGGATTTTGTTGGGCATTTTTCTGATTTTGCAAGAAGAGGGTCTTGTGCTTTGGTGTTCTTCTACCTAACAAGATTAGGTGTTGGGTAAGGCTTATGGGTATACAAGCGTGAGGATTCCCATTTTGGAGTCTAGACATTCAAGGAGGAACATCTCTTTTCTTCTCATCCTTAGTACATATCTAGTGCAAGAAAGGTTGTTTCTTTGAACCCCCTATGGTTGTTTTATGGTTTGATAGCACACTATTTCACATATATATAAATGATCCATGTTCTTGGGTTTTGTTTATGGTTTAAAATGGTAAAAATTTCAGATTGGTAACCATATATTTAAACCTTATTTCCGCTGCATTTTTATAGTTTAAATGGTTAAACTAACTTTGATTTACATGTTACAAAACCCAACATTGGCATCTAGAGCCGGATAGGTGGAATATGTGCTTCAAAAGTTCTGGAAAAGTTAGTTTTCATGGACTTTTTCAACTCATTAGGGGCTGTTTTTTTGTGGATGTATGAATCCCTTATGTTTCAAGGTTTAATCTTACATGCTTTAGTATAAACCTTGAAAGATTAAGATCAATTGGTTGATTGTGTTGTTTGGACAAAACCCTAAAGTTTTGGTTCATGTTGGCCGAAACTTTAGGGCTGAAATAAGGGGTTCATTGTTGTTCTTGGATGTTGGATATGTTTCATATTTTGGTGCATAACATAGCCTTGACCTCATGTGTTTTGGATTTGGTTGATTGTGGTTTGTCATGTTAGTTTTGTTTCTTGAAAGGGTTGTAATATTTGTGATTGTATTTTGGGTTGTAATTTATTTATTTATTTGGTTATGTAATAAATAGATTAGGTGCATTTCTTTTCTTAGAAGAATTGTATTAGGATATGTTTTTGTAAAAGAAGATGCACAAGAAGAAGACCCAAAGAAGGACATAAATGACATGGACACTTGAAGCATTTGGATGTGGATTCAAGTGGGAGTTCATGGACACATTTTGATGTGTCATTTTAACCCTTAGGAAAGACCTTTTGACAACACCTGTGATGGAAAACAAGTGTGATCAACTTAGTGGCTATGGTCTTGCAGTTATGTTTGTATGATTATGCTTGTTTGGATGCTTATTGTATGATTGTTGGTAGATATTTTGTTTTGCATAACAAACTCATTAACTAACTTAACAATCTGAAAATTGATGGTTCTTTATCATTAAGTGGTTAATAAAATGTTATTAAAAGGATTAATGATTTTAGTAAAAGGGGTTTTATTAAAAGTGAACCATAGGGTACCTTGTATTTGAAAGCATGAAATATAAGGTACATAGAGTTTTCTAAACTAAGATTATGAAAACTTAAATTTCTTTTTTAAACAAGTTTAACACTGTCTTTTTGCACAACACTTGAGTCACTTGGAAACTCTTAATGGGATAAAGGTCACCTAACCATTTTGAGGGAACTTGTGATTTGAGGTGGGGATACCATATTTATGGGACAAAGGTCACCTAACCACTTATGTTGGAAAACTCACATGTGTGTGCAAGTAGGGTAACTTGATTTGAAAACCATGTTAAATGGATCACCTACAATATGGTTTAAAAAGGTGTTGATGGGATTAACATGCAGACTATACATATGATGTTTTAAAGTCGATCCCATACCCTAGAAGTTGCAAAGGGTTGCAATTGTCAA
>BJCM01210996.1:0-10112 GCA_018326385.1 Flaveria bidentis
CAAGACAAAGCTCACCAACTGCACAACTTTGAGCGACATCTCATGTGAGGAAGACTCTATCAAACTAACCTATGTTGATGGATCTTCAAGTTCCCTCACAAGAGATCAATTTCTTGATCTGCCTAGAGGAACACTGGACCATGCTGCAAGACTTCTAGGCCTTAACTCAGATTCACTAAATGATGAAAAGAAGAGACTAAGAAGGAAGCTGGTGAATCTACTGGATACAAAGAAAGAGGATAAGATTTCTAGTCAGTCTCTTGTGCCTAGAAAGAAAATAATCCAGTAGAGGTTCGATGAAACTTCTCACAACTTTGTTGTGGAAAGAGAGAATGGTGAAGTCAACAGGCTAAATGCCACCTCTTTGCTACACTCTAGCTAGTTTGATATTGATGAGATAGCAGAGAAACCATTCTCCAACCCCTCCAACTCTGAAACTGCTACTCATATCAGAAATCATCTCAACAGTCTTCATCTTGCTGAGTTAACTGCAAAAGCCAAGATTGAAGAAGAGTTAAAGTTGAGAAGAAAGGAAGACAAGGATAGATCTCCCACCAAGGGCATAGCCTTTCTACAGATGGTTGAGGGTCTTGAATTGGAACCTATAGTTAGATGGGAATATGATTATAGCTCCCATCAACTAACTCTTTTCAAAGGGTCACAACAAAGGGTACATATCATTCAAGGTGACAGACTAGAGTTCCTGTCAACTAAAGATTTGTACAAACTTCTCAGCACCATATCAGGGAAGAACAAGGAAACTGACAAGTATATACTCTCATTGGTGCTGAAAGTTTTGAGGAGCAGAAACAAGTGAAGTTTTGGTAGCATCAGCCTAGGGGGATTTTGTTGGATCAAGTAGAAGGCTGGTGCAACCAAAACTATTTCACTTAGTTTATTTTGGTGCTAGTTACAAAGGCTTCCGAAGCCAAGTGTGGAACTTCCGAAGGAAGTAGAGTTCTTCTGAAGACCAAGTGAAAGATCAACTTCCGAAGACAAACTCTACTTACGAAGTCAAAGAAGTTACTTCTGAAGATCAAGTCTTAGAAGAAGAAATCAGAAGACTACTTCCGAAATATGAAGAAAAGAAGAAGTCCTCAAGCCTCAAAAGAAGTAGCTTCTTCCGAAGTGTAAGTAGCTTTGGAAGTACTTGTTCTTCCGAAGCCATTTAACCTTCGGAAGACACTGCTATGAACCACTGGACATATATATGGTATCCGACACTCTGCTGCAGACCTTTAATACTGCATGGTGTTTTCTCAAAGAGCCATGTAGTTAACCATACTTTATTCCACTGTTCACCTTTTATGTTAGTACAAGTTACCAACTTTAGTTGGTGACAAAAGGTAAGTCAAGGACATGTCCTGACTACCATATCTCAGATTAGACTTTATCTGAGATACCTTAAACTATAGCTTTGTAGTATTTGCTTTAGTTAGAGGATTCCAGGTGGTATCAAAGTATATCTGGCTGTAGGTAGTATTATATATAGTTTCTCATTGTAACTCATAATCAATGCTTGTAAGAGCTTTTGTAAGTAGCACCAAAATAAACTAAGTGAAATAGTTTTGGTTGCATCAGCCTTCTATTGTTTATTTATTTCCGCTGCTTTGTTTTGTTATTAAAATGATTTTATGCTATGATTAACCAATTGTGAGGCTTCCTGGGAATGGGACCTTACACAAACCCCACTTAGGCTAGTCGTGCTAGCACGACTACACGTCAAACAAGTGTTTAATTGACCTAATTCAGTTGTTGTGACCTGGTATTCACAGCCGAGGCCTTCATTTACATTGTCAGCTTTGATTGCGAACTTCATACACTTAGTAATTTGTTACGTAGACCAGCTATCTACTGATATTACTTTGTTTACTATATCTGCTTACTCTTATGTTTTGTTTATCAAACCATGTGAACTCACCAACCTTGTGTTGATACTTTAGCATGTTTCTTTTAGATTCTTAAGGTGAGCATGACTAGGAATCATCAGATGTTGTATTCATTATTGTTGGGTTAACCAAATATATTTACACTTTCTACAAATTACACTTTATTGGTTTTGCTTGTGTTTGCATAATTTGAATTACAACTAATACGCTTCCGGAAATTACTTTCATGTTCTCATATTTAACTCTATTTTTGGGAAACTTTAATGTTAACAAGTAGTCATGTTTTGTAACTGTTGTGTTGTTGGGTGTAACTAATGACTGAGATTCTGGTATGTCAACTGTTTAATGGTAATACCTCATTTGTGGAAATGGAGGCTGTGACAGATTGGTTTCAGAGCCAATGGTTATAGCAAACTAAAATAAATTTTGCATTTTATTTGCATTTGCATTGCATTTACACTATAGCCTAATGCTTTAGTTACACTCACATAGACATGTTTAGCTTCATTAGTTGACCTTGTTAGTTTTCTTTACATGCTGGATTGCTTGCTATTGCTCATTCCTATGAGCAGTTCTTTTGCAGGAATGACATCATCTTCATCTAGGCATTCTTCTTCTTCTTGAGGCAAAATACCTATTTACTATGATGCTATACCTCCACCGACGGGTCCGTACGAGTGCCCCTGCATCATAACAACAACGAGTGTTTGATTATGACCAACCATTTGCTTTACCATAGTACCTACCAGTTCATAGGTGGGAATACTATCCCTGGTATTTGACTAGTCTAGTTTAGGACAAAAATGTTCCTTTACCTCTTGAAAGCCCACCTCTTACTAGGTCTACTCCGGCTAGAAATTCCTTACCTCCCCTTCTTTGTCCTCTCGAGCAGGCCATGGAAACCACTCTACATTTGGAGCGTAAACGTGTTACCAAACTATGGGACGATAACAATGTGTTGAAGAAAATAGTGCGAGAGTCAAATGAGGAGATCAAGCAAATAAAGAGATGGTTTGACAAATTTGTGGGTCACTACAACAACCTAGTGGACCGTGACACTAGACTAGTCGAGCGTGTCAATGGTAGTGAACAGTGACTCGAAAACCTAGAGGGTTAAGTCGTCACATTGAATGTAGTGGCGGAACTTAAGGAGGAAGACCCTTAGGAGGAACTAGAGGAGGAACCAGAGGAAGAGCCTCAAGATGAACCAAAAAATTGAGCTGGATTCATTGACTCTCATTGATTTTTCTAGTTTATTCATTTTCTTTATTCATTAGACTTTTGTTTATTTTCACACCTAAATTGGAAGGGTTGTTTCCCATCCGACTGACTTTTTTTTGGATTTTAGTATTGGGTTTGATTTATTGTAGACGTACTTACAATTCATTTAATCAAAATTTTTTATTTGAACCCATTAGTTGTGTGTGTGCTAAATTCTTTTAATTACTTGTACTTAAATGAAGTAGATATGTTGCATATTGCTTATTTTTATACGTTGTAATTATTAAGAATGTCTAGACGTGAGTGCGGACGTGGACGTGGTCGTGGTACCATTAACATGACACCAGCAAAGCTGGCAACTTTGATCAATCAACATGTGGCTGATGCACTCACGACCCACAACCCTAATCCGTAGGTTGCTCCAATCAGTAAGCGATACCAAATTCATTCCTAACGGTAAAGTTCCGTCAATCTTGTCAAGTATTTCCAAAGTCTTGATCTAAATCAGTTGCAGGTCAAGGAGTCTCTACAATCAAGTCCTTTATGGACTGCAAACCGAATCCATTCACGGAAGTGGAAGGAGCTGTAGGAATCCTACGGTCATTTGAGAAACTAGAATATGCACTCAAGATTTGCAACTGCTCGGTGGCAAATCGGGTTAAGTACACAACCAACACTCTGGATGGAGTTACACTATCCTAGTGGAACACCCAAGTGCAGATGTTGGTTGTTGAGATTCCAACTAGACTATGTTGGAAGATTTCAAGAACCTTAGGAAAGAAGAATACTACCCCCGTGAAGAGGTGCAGAAGTTAGAGGTAGAATTATTGAACCTCAAAATGATGTCAAGGCATACATCACTCCCTCTCATGAGCTTGCTACACTGTTCCCTAACATGATCAACCCTCCTTCCTTGAGGATTGAGAGATATCTACATGGATTGTCCCCCGAGATCCAGAGTATGGTCTCCAGGAGGCAATCAGACTGGCTCATAAGTTAACAGACCAGGTTGTCGCGCAAGGTAAGCTACCCTCGCGCGGTGCACTATCAATAACCACTGATGGTAGCAACCAGAGGAAGTGTAAGTCTGGTCCCAATAACAAGTCGGGCATTTCTCAGCAAGAACCATAATAATCCTGGAAGTTTGACAACTCTCGTTCATCTAATTAATCATCTTCTTCATCTAAGCATAGTGGTGGCTATACTAGGACATTACCTAAGTGCAACAAGTATAACTACCACCACAACGGGCCTTGCAACAAGAACACATGTGAGAGATGTGGTAAGTTTGGGCTTGCTGCTAAGAATTGTCGTGTAAACTTAGCAGCTAAACAGCCAACACAAAATTAGGAATAAAAAGGTTGTTATGAGTGCGGTCAACCCGGGCAATTCAAGAGGAACTGCCCAAAGCTGAAGAAAAACAATAGAGGTGGTAATGGTGTTGATAACCGCATGGCAATGGCAATGGAAATGGGGGTGCCAAGGGTCGAGCCTTCGTTATTAGTTCAGGTGAGGCTTGTAATGATCCTTCTACTATAACTAGTAAATTTCCTATCAATGGTTGCTTTGCCTCTATTCTGGTTGATTCTAATGCTGATAAGAGTTTCATTTTGCATAGGTTTAGTTGATTATTAGATATTAACTCTATAGCTTTAGACACAAACTATACAGTAGAAATAGTTGACGGTAAGATCATATAGTCTTTTCATATATACCGAGGTTGTAAGATAAGTCTATCTGGGCACGATTTCGATATTGATATCCTATTTATTACAGTCGGTAGCTTCTATGTCATGGTCGGCATGGATTTTTTGTTTAGGAACCAAGCCAAAATCATTTTTCGCGAGAAGCTTATCTGACTACCTTTGCCTAATGGAGAGATACTCACAGTGGAAAGCGACAAGAGTGGTGTTATGGTCAGAATCATCTCTTACATGAAGGCTCAAAAGTGTTTGAGAAAAGGGCATTCAATGATTTTAGCCCTAGTTACCAAAAAGACAAATGAGGAAAAGCAACTTGAAGACATTCCCATTGTTAGTGAGTTTCATGAGGTACTTCCCGAGGACTTGCATGGTCTTCCTCCACAAAGGCAAGTAGAGTTTCAGATCAAGTTGACACAAGGAGCTGCCCTTCTTGCTTGGGCACCATATCGTTTGGCACCGAATGAGATTCAAAAATTGTCAAAATAGTTGTAGGAACTGTTAGACAAAGGCTTCATACGCTCCTGTAGTATTTATGGACCTCATGAACCATGTTTGCAAACCCTATCTAGACAAGTTTGTCATCGTCTTCATTGATTACATACTGATTTATTCTAAGAATAGGGAGGAACATGAGGAACACTTAAGAACTATTCTAGAGCTTCCAAAAAACTAAACAACGATATGCCAAGTTCTCCAAATGTGACTTCTGGATGAGAGAAGTATAATTCGTAGGGCATGTAGTTAATGAGAATGGCATTCATGTTAACCTGTCTAAGATTGAGGCAATCAATAATTGGCCTTTGCCGACGACACCTACTGAGGTGTGCCAAATTCTTGGATTAGTGGGTTATTATCGGCATTTCATTGAAGCATTCTTGAAACTGGCACAACCCTTGACTGCCCTAACTCACAAGCGAAATGTTGACAAGTGGGGGTAATAAGGAAGAAGCGGCTTTCCAAGTGCTTAAGGACAAACTATGTAATGCTCCAAGCTTGGCGTTGCCAGAGGGAACGGATGACTTCGTGGTGTAGTGTGACGCGTCAATCCAGGGTTTGGGTTGCGTGTTGATGCAACACGAGAAGGTGATAGGTTATGCATCAAAGATAACTTAAGGTGCATGAGAAGAACTATACAACTCATGACTTGGTGTGGTATTTGCACTTAAGATCTGGAGCCATTACCCTTATGGAACCAAGTGCACGATCTTTACTGATCATAAGATCCTTCAACACATTTACAAATAGAAGTAGCTGAACATGAGACAACGAAAATGGTTGGAGTTACTGAATGATTATGATGGTGCCATCAAGTATCATCTGAGAAAGTCTAATGTGGCATTCAATGCCCTTACTCACAAGGAAACCCTAAAGCCTCATCATATCCGTGCATTACAATTAACCATCCATTTTGACCTACTGTCACAGATTAAGAATGCCCAGGTTGAGGCATTACAAGAACTATACATTAAGTCAGAGTCTGTCGGGGGAGCTGAGAAGTTATCTCAGGAGAAGTCAGATGGTCTTTGTTACTATGAAGACTGGGTGTGGATTCTATTGCTAGGGAACCTAAGGGAATTGGTTATGGATGGAGCTCACAAGTCCCATTATTCTGTACATTTTGGATCTGACAAAATGTACCAAGACCTAAAGGTCATTTACTGATGACCTAACTTGAAAGCTAAAATTACCACTTACGTGTCCAAGTGTTTGACATGCTCTAAGGTCAAAGTGGAATATCAGAAACTGCTAGGTCTACATAAATAACTAGAGATTCCAATGTGGAAATGGGAGAATATCTCTATGGATTTCGTCACTAAATTACCTCGTTGACAGACTGAAACGATACCATTTGGGTGATACTGGATAGTTTGACCAAGTCGGTACAATTCTTGGCCATTGATGAGACCTACAAGGTGGATAAACTAGCACATATTTACTTGAAATAAATTATGTCACGACATGATGTACCACTCTCGATCATCTTTGGTCATGATGCGTGATTAACTTTGCACTTCTGGCATTCACTGCAGAAGTCAGTAGGCACTTGTTTGGATATAAGCACGACTTATCATCCACAGACAGATGGTCAGACAAAACGCACGATTGAAACCCTAGAAGATATGCTTAAAGCATGCTTTATTAATTTTGGAAATAGTTGGGAAACCCATCTTCCTTTGGTTGAATTCTCTTACAATAATAGTTATCATAAGAGCATCAAAGCTGCACCATTTGAGGCACTTTATGGCAGAAAGTGTAGATCATTGGACTTAATTCGGGGATAATCAGTAAACTGGTCCTGAACTTATTCATGAAACCATGTAGAAGATTGTTTTTATTCATAACTGTATGGTTGCAGCTCATGATTACTAGAAAAGCTATGTTGATTAAAGGAGAAAGCCTTGGGAATTTCAAGTCGGCGACAAGGTGTTGTTAAAGGTTTCACCTTGGGAGGGTGTGATATGCTTTGGAAAGTATGGAAAGCTAAACCCTAGATATGTTGGACCATTTGATATTTTCAAGAGAATTAGTAGTCCAGTAGCTTATCAACTAGATCTACCTGTGGAACTCACTGGTTTTCATAATGTGTTCCATGTCTCTATTTTGAAGAAGTGTTTAGCCGATGAGTCACTTGTTGTTACATTAGAGTAAGTGGAGATTGATGAACAACTTAGTGTCATTGAAGAACCAGTTGAGATTATGGATCAAAAAGTCAAAACCCTAAAGCATATTAAGATTCCTATTGTACACCTTAGGTGAAATTCAAAGCATGGACCAGAGTTTAACGCAAGGATCAAATGAAAAAGAAGTATCCACAACTGTTCAAAGATCAGATATCTACTTCTTAAGGTATCATTTTAAGATATCTTTCCTTTAATTTTTGAGACGAAATTTCCTTCAACAAGGGGATGATGTCGCAACTCTCGTGAAACCTTACATCTCTTTGTTTTGGGTTTGTTACAGAAGTTCCAGAAACCCAACCCTAAGCAATCTTCGGAATACTCTTTTGTTGTCACTATTAAATATGATACTACTCATAAATAGGATGTTTTAAATTTCGGGACGAAAATTCCTTCAACAAGGGGATGATGTGACAACTTTTGCAAGCTCCATTCGTAACCCCACCAACTGTAAGGCCCCGTTCCCGAAGACCTCACAGTTGGTCATTCAAATCATTAAATACCGTAAAACATTATAAATTTACAAACTTAAGCAGCGGAATCATTTTAACAAAAACCATTCGTTTCATTAAAACACTGTTGTTAAGCAATAAACTATTGTTTAATCAACTACAAAAGAACTGTTTAATTGCACTACAAAACAACAGCAATAATAAGTATGAATGAATGTCAGTCTTTCCCTGCCGAGTAGCTTCACCCTCGTGCCATCCTCAGCAATATTTACCTGCCAACTGAAAATGTATAAAAGTCAGCGTTGCTGAGTGAGTTCTAGTTTTAAAAGTAAATAAATACTTTCTGTAGGTATACATATGAAAATACTCTTTCTATTAAAACTTCATCTCTTTATACGTGAGCACACATTAACTATACAATTAGGTAATGTTTTATCTCTTTACTGTATGCCTTGTTTACTCTGTATTCTTTTATTTTTATCTTTCACTATCTGTAAGGACCAATGAGCAATACCCTAAACTGTATGCGCGGGGAAAACGGTGTTGGGCCCTCTTTATCCCACAAGGGGCTCTATATACTTTATAAAATGCCGACCCAGACACCTAGGGTATGCTTCAAAGGTCTCCAGTCGCAATTGACTAGCCCCGTGTATATAATGGGGTAGCTAACTCACATCACAGTTGAGCTAACGACAACATGGTCGTGTACCTCCTGTAAGCTTGCAAGACTTGTTAACATTTTATTAAAATTCCACTTCTCTTCTTCATTGCTCTTTCACTTTATTATTAGTAATACTTTACGTTACGATTATAAACACACCACGTAAAGTCACATACTAATAATAATATTAATATTAATAATAATATTAGTAATAACAATAATAAAAAAAGGAGCAATCATAAAACAATCATAATCATGCATGAAACCCATCATTAATAAACCCTAGTCAAACCTCATTCAAAACCCTAAGAGCACAAACTCCCAAGAATTCTATAATAAATTCTAAGTGTTAGGCGCTTAGACACTATTTGGGCGCTTCATCACTATGCAGGCGCATCAGGCCAACACTTAGCTGCTTTAACACTTAGGCGCATGAACCATTCAGGCGCATGGACACTATTCGGGCGTATGACCCATTCGGACGCATGGACACTTAGACGCATGGGCTATCCGGGCGTATGGAAACTTTGGCGCATTGGGTTATTCAGACGCATGGGTACTATTGGGGCGCATGGCCCTACACTTAGGCGTCCGATCAATTTTCTGGGCGCATGAGGGCACTGTTTAGGCGCATGAGATATACTTAATCATTTCTAAGGCAATTCCAGGCGCATGGACCTTATTTAGGCGCATGAACCTTCTGTTCAACATGTTTCTAGGATAATTTCGTATCCAAACATCAAACCTATCTGTTCTAAGCCTACCAATGCTATTATAAGCATGAACAACCTATAAGCATCTAAGAATCATGATCAACATGCATAATACATACGGGTATACATACATAAACATTTGAAAATCGTTTTAATACATTTTCAGCCTCAAGAAGAATTTAAACAAGTAAAATCGGGGTCTAGAAACTCACCTGGTGCAATTTTGGGTGTTTCTTCCTTCTAACCCGCTTGCAAATGAGTTCAAACACCTAAAAACACACCAAAACACACACACAAGCACATAAGCAGATAAGCATGTAACCGAGACAAAAACCCAACATGAACACTTAATACATCGAATTCTTACCTTGAATTCAATTCCCTTCTTCTTTTTTTCAACCGAAAGTTTCTGCTCTCTTCTTTTCTCTCTCTCTCTCTAAAACCAGATGAACAAAGTGATGGGAAGTGAGGGTGGGCGGCCATGCCCACCCTTACACCAAATTTTTGTACTTTTGTCCTTTTTACACATTTAACCCCTCAACTTGGGTTTATTGACATTTCCTTTCTTTATTCTTAAACTCTTATTCTTTTTTTTCTTTTTAAGAAATAACCGGGTGTTACAAGTCCACCCCCCTTAAATAGGTTTCGTCCTCGAAACCTGTTATTCCTCAAACAGACGAGGGTAATGCTGCCTCATCTCCTCCTCAGTCTCCTATGTAGATTCGGATCCCTTCCTGTGCTTCCACTGTACACGCACAAGAGGAACCATTTTATTTCTCAGCCTCTTCTCTTTTC
>BJCM01210998.1:0-11233 GCA_018326385.1 Flaveria bidentis
TGTGTAAAGATTTAAACCAACAGTCTTTGGTTTCTAGCTAAAAGATGAAGTGCATTGGTGATAGTTGGAGTGCTTTCGCCACAAGCAGTTTTTGATGATCTTCTCTATGGCTGGGAGTAAGATGGTGTTCATGAGGCGGGAATCAGCTTCCGGAGAAGCCATCCCCTTAGTCTCTCCGGTCAGATCTGGCAGCGTTACGGTGGTGGTGGTTTAGTTCAGGCGGAGTGGCGGTGGCTTCGTGGTGGATGGTGGTGATATGCGGTGGCGATTTCGTCAGAAATGGAGCTGGATCCCATAGTAGCTTTTACTGGCCTGATGCGAAGTGTTGAAATGTGTTCGAGAGTGGAAGTTGCAAAATTTTCCTTTGTACGCTATTAAGTTAAGTATTAACAACTCATAAACGGATTAACTAGTCATCCCACTAATTAATAACATGATGTGTTTTGGTTAACCGGTTTGTTAAACTGCGTTATTTGAGTCAACCTAAAACCCATGTTTCGTTTTATGTGTAAGGTACGTATTGTTTTATGATAGATTGTTACTTATTTTTTTACTTTACATTAGTGTTTTATAATAGATTGTTACTTTATATTAATGTTTTATATTAAAGTTAAAAAATATATTTAGTTTAATTACATAATATTTTAGCATTCTGCAGTTGTTAAAAAACAAACAGTATTTTTTTTTGCAGACTACAGACATTTGGTCCACCTCTTCTGCTGCAGATGTCTGCAGACGTGATCCGCAGACTGCAGACGTTTTCCAGCAGGAAAAACAAACAACACCTTAGTGTTTATGAGTGAGAGATTGAAATTTAAACACCACGCTTTTCTTAGCCACCCTAGCGATTTCGCCATCCTTAAGATCTTTCTTTTTAAAGAGATAACACCATCATGGGGTTTAATGTCATGCCTCTTGTAGGATGACTACTAGTCCCTTTTCTGGTTGTTTCATAAAAAAACGTTGAAAAACTAGATGGATATGTTAGCTCGCAAGGACCGATAACAACACTTAAAGTGTAATTCTGCACATTCCTATCGGTTAAAAAGCAACAAATAAATTCTATAAAAATGAAGAAGATTAAGAGTATACAAGTGATGGGAAGTTTGAAATTTGTGTGTGGAAAGAAATCAACATACATGGTCATTTTCCCAATAGGAGAATTAGAAGTAGTATAAGACAAGGCAAAGAGTTTTGGTTCCGTCAGAAGGCGAATCTTGTATTTGTTCACTAATCGATTCATCCACTGACCATTTGAGGAAGCAAGTATCCTGATATTTACATAGGTTCAATTCAGAACCTTTGATAACCTTGGTTTTATATGAAGAAGTTTTGTTCACCATCATTAAGTCATGGTCCAAAGGTGTGAAGAAGATGAGAAAGAAAGCTTTTCAAAGAATTGTGGTAAAGAAAAGGGGAAAACAGATAAAGCTTTTCAAAGAATTGTGGTAAAGAAAGGGAAAAACAGGTTTATATTTTATAGGGTTTGCCGCCGGAAACATTTAGTTACACCGAAGAGTGGAAGCGATAGGAATGAATCTTTTTTTGTATAAGCCAATTAAAATACGGGAACATGTACAAATACGAAGTCGCGACAACTCCACTACCTTGTCTCTGGTCAGACACTTTCACCTCATACAAACACATCATCACACCTCATAAATTCCCGAACAAAGTCATGATTACACAATATTACCGAGGATTTCTATTTCCAGCTCACCCTATTAAAATATAACATAATAGATTAGGGGACTTGTAAACGTAAGGTGCTTAAAAATCCGAACCCACATAGCATGGGTGCAACCCCACTCATAATAAAAGGAATAGAGAGACGTTTCACAACTCCAAAAGTTATTATCACAAATCCTAGCCGTTAAATTAACACACACTTGATTGCGTAAAATGGAGGACCCATGTACATAACTGCTGGACCGTTTGAGCGATGGTCAATTATAACACAACAAACAATGAGGAGAGTGATTTAGAATACTTAACAGATCAAATAAGGAACTAGTAACCAATTACTCTTTGATACAATGAAACACAAGTAATAAAGAGACAGAACAAGAAAAAGATAACACAAGTGTTTGGTTTTCAAGAATTTTGTATATTGCTCTCAAGTTCCTTACAAGTGTTACAAAGAATAAAGAAAGATACAAGGGACTTGAGATACTTTATACTAAGTCCTACAGCTAGCCATACTTTGAAGGCCAACTAAATACATGATCTAGACAAAAACAAAATCAATGTAGAGTCAAAATGCATATTGCCTTTTGACTAGTGACTATAACATGTCATAACTCACATCCTAATATATTACAAAAGGATAAAAGTACACAAAATAGAAAGAAACAAACTCAAGACCTCAATGTATAGTTACCAAAAGCATGGACCTTTCACCAACTTGTGAATGTTGGTGAGTCAAACAGAGTTGTAGTGGAAAGGTGATCCAGCTTTATGGTAAAGGTACATCAGATAAAGCATGTACTCAAAAGTCTTTGGAAGAAATCTGTCTTCATAAGTTGGCTTTAGAAGACTTTGCCTCTGAAGATTCGGAAGACTTCATATTTGGCTTTGGAAGATGTTGGTTTTGGCTTTGAAAGATTTCACACTTAGAATATTTTTTAAGTCATAATGTGAAACTTCCGAAGCATTCTACTTAGTACTTCTGTGCATGCATGCAAGATAGACTTTGGATGTTTTCGATTGCATCAGCTTTACATGAAACCTTACAAACTCCCCCTAGGCTGATGCTTCCAAAACATTTGAAGACTTCAGATATTGACAATCCTCATTATGATGATAACCATGTCTTTCTTCATAAGATGGTCAGGATCATTCAGACTCTCAAAGTGTCTTCTCATCTCAAAGATATCATGCAGAGGTAGATTGAACATGTCTTGCCATGTGTAGACATTTTCAACACCTTGATCTCTGAAAACATGCCATCTCTCTGGATTAGTAGTGTAAGTCAAGGATAAGATGGGTCTTCTTGATGCCAGATGAGCTACTTGGATTGGAGTTGGTGGAGCTTCCTCTTGTTGCACCTCCTCAGGATGTTCTGACTCATCCTGAGGTTTGGAGATGGATGCCTCTTTCTTCTTCTTCTTAGACTTTGGTTTAGTAGTCATACTTTTTTTCCTCTTTGAACTGTTTAACTGAGAAGACTAGCCTGCAGCACCTTGTTGATCATCTTTGTCTTTCTCAGTTGGGTCATATAACCCTGCTGTGGATCAGAAGATGAAGCTTGCTGGTAATCAGTAGGAGGTCCAAGTTGTGTTGTCTTAAAAGGTTCAACCTTAACCTCCACTTCTTGAGGAATTTGATTTGAGTCAACAAGTTCTGCTCTTTTAATCTTCTTCTTTATCACCCTAATGTGCTCATCCATAGTGGATAGAGACATAGGGCCAAGTCTTCTTTTAGAGAATCTGTATAGCTTCAAGAATCTCATCATCCTCTACCTATCAGCAGACTTCTTTTGGCTTTTCTGGATGATGGCTCTTGTCTTGGATGCTTTTTCCCTCATCTTCCTCTTTATTGCCTTTTGTTCTTTGAGCACTTAAAGTTCAAGTTGCTTGAGATAGTCAAACTCAATGTACTCAAAGGACAAGAGAAGAAGTGCAACAACCTGGTAGAGACCTGTGGCACTCAGGTAGTTGATCATGTTGATCCTATCAGTTTCTTTGTCCACCTGAGGTTCTTGTGAAGCCACAACCTCTTGCACAGGGATTTCTTGAACTAGGGAGAGGGTAGGAACATGCTTATATAATCTTTTCATTATTTTCTCTTCTCTGATCTAAAGAAGTAATTTGCATCCTCTGCCTCCTTCCTTTCCCTTGACATTTCCATGTCAGCCAGTTCATACAGTTGCTCTAAGGATAGAGTAATTATCTCATCAATGTCATAGTTCTTAGTCTATAAGTAGTTTATCCTGACTGCCCTCAACTCATCATTCTGAGTGTTTGGTCTGGGGGCAACCCTGATTGCAGCTTCCATAAAACCTAAAGACCCAGTTGAACTATCTTTCCTTAGCTTCCTTTCCTCTCTCTTTCTCCTCCTCCTCAATCTCCTTAATCTCCTTAGGGGTTAGAACCCTTTTTTCCTTGTCACCCATAGACCTTGGTGACACAGTATGGAAAGAGCTTTGGCCTTTATTGCTTCGTGTAGCATCTAAGCTCTAGCCAAAAAGAGGTTGAGATACACCTTCACCAGCAGATGTTTAATCAAGGGAATGGATCTCTGAAGCAGTTGTAGGTGTGATAGGGCTCTTAGGTTGCATCACTGGGCCTTTAGTCAAGGTTTTCCCTGTGAAGCTAATCTTAGGGTGTGGCTCAACATCTAGTTTACCAATGAAATTGCCTGATTTCCTTTGTCTCCTTCTAAGGCTGAACTTTTTAGTAATCATGCCTTGAATCCTTTGAGCCAACTTGTCAGCTTATCTAAATTGGCATGGATTGACAAGTGGCATATTGATAAGGTCAAGACCTTCATAGTAGTTCAAGGTCTGAAAATTAAAGACCTCTTGTTGCCCATAAACTATTTGAAGAATAAGGGCTCTTCTGTCAGCATCATACCTCCACCCAATTATGTAGTTGGAAGTTCCTGAGGTGGGGATGACATAGCCCTTGGAATACCTTTCTCAAAGAGACTCTGAATGAAGGAGTTTATAGAGTCCACATCAATGTGAACTTGAGCAAGTTGTTGAGTATTAAAAATTGCAAGTGAGGATGGTGAGTCCTCAAAGTCCCTACTCTATGAAGAACTCCCAGGTTCTATGATTGTAATGACTTTCTCCTCCTTTTTGGTAGCATCACCCTCTTGCATAGGTGAGCTAGGAGTTGGTCAATCACATCCACAGGTTGTTGTGTTCCTGGATGAGCCCCTCTTAAAGGTCTCTCAGCTAGTTGCTCCTTCAGATAAGATATCTCAAGTTGCTGATCATTGACCTTATTTTGTAAGGTAGCCATCTAAGATTCCAAGTGACTAACCTTAGAGACTAAATAGGTGCATGTTTTTGACAATTTTTGCACCTTTTATCAGAAGATTCATTGGGGGATGAGATAATTGGACCAAAGTCCTTAGTCTCACCACTAGCATCATGTTCTTGGTTGCTGGTTTTCCTCTACTCACTGACAACTTCAAATGAAGTGTCAGTGGCTTGAGTTGTCATGGTTTAGGTCTTAAAGATGGAATCACTTGCAAAATTGGGAGCCTCTTCCATATGGGTATCCTAAATAGGGCCAGGAAGATCCACCTCAGTGGTAGGTAGATGATATGGGCTAGACAAGGGAGAGTCAGGAGCACTCATCTCTCTTTGGGTGGGGGAAGTATAGAGAGACTCATGGTACTCACCAAAACCTAAGTCTTCATCATAATAGAATTCAAGGCTAGGGGTTGGTTGGTTGAGATCTAAAGGCTAGGGATGATAACTTTCCCTTGAAGGTTGTTCACTTGAGTGTTGAGACTCAAAATGAAGGCTTAAGGCTGTTGGGCTAATGAGCTCATCAGGCTAAGATGGGAGTGGTTTGCTCCTCAGCGGAAGTGGGAGCCCCAGTGTCCACTTCCTCCTGTGTGGGTAGTAATATGAGGGTCTGCACAGACTGAGTAGCTTGTGCAGGGGTTTGTTTGGATTTTCTCTAGTAGGTGAGGATGAGTTATGGCTGTTTTGGTGGTTGAGAGGTAGAAGGTGTGGGTTCAATACTAGCTTGTGTTGCTAGGTTGTTACATTGAGCAATGAGCTCTAACATTTTATGGACAATGGTTGTTTCTACCCTTGAGAAGCCAATAGTTGGCTTCTTCAGAATTTTAAAGATGTTGGGCTTCATTTGTCCCAATTTAAGAATATTATTTGTTTCCCTTAACTGTGAGCCCAGTTCATAGTTAAGAATGTGTTGAACATATTTAGGAAACATATAATACTCTAAGGAGTCCAAGTTAGAAAGAAAATTTGTATAAACAAACTAAGAGTACCTGAACTTGACCCCTTGAATTATTCCATACACTATGAAGGAGAGATCTTCATGATTCTAGTCCCAACCCCATGCTTGTTGGACAAGTTGTGGATGACCACATAAAGTAAGTACTTCCACTAGGAGGAGACCTTCCCTTTCCTGAAGGTCTTGATAGAGAAATCTCCTTCATAGCCCATCTGCTCAAAGGGGTGGTTGCCAACTTCTTTGGGAAAGGATAATTCACCTTCCTCATTGTCTAGGTAAAGGTAGGTGTTGATAATGGGTGGAGTGATGAAGATTGTCCTCCCCTGCACTATAGTAGACAGTGCCTTCTCCCCATCCATAACGACCTCTTGACAGGTCTTCCCAAAATCAAGATAGATGATACTCATAAAGAATAGGATCAATGTTAAGGGAAGTGGAATAGTTGGGCCGAGCCAAAAATCAACAAACCTCTGAGAAATAAGGATCTTTCTCAAAGTGCAACAGAGCATCCTGTTTGTGTTATCCGTGTAACTGCATGGAGAAGTTTGGTCATTTCTATGGTTGAGGTTGGCCATTTTAGAAAGTTTTAGGGTGAAGGAAATGAAGAATAAAGGTGGTTTTCAGAGAATTTTAGGAATTTAGGTTTGGGGGTAAATGAATATGATAAAGAAAGAGGGAAAACCATTGGCTTTATATATGAAATGAATCTCAAATAAAGTTAATGAAATAGGATAAACTTTAAAATCATGATGTCGGTCCCACCTCTGAAAAAGTAGTTTCTTTTACCCAAAATTTAGTTTTCTTGAAAGTTGAAAATCTTCCGAATTTAATTCCTCTTCAGAAGTTTTGATTAAAAGCTTCCGAAGGCAAAATGACTTCGGAAGAGATTTCCAAGATTTTGGAGAATTTAGCTTCAGAAGAAATTAACCTTCGGAAGTCGTAAAAGCTTCTGAGAGTTAATTACTTTTGGAAGAAAAAGGTTCTTGAAAACATAAAAATTCAGTAGAAAAGATTTTATGCTTCGGAAGATATTTTGAAATTTTATTCCGAAGGTAAAAACTTATCTTCCGAAGAGAAGTTTTCAAAAATCTGAGAAATGTCTTCAAAAAGAATTTTACTTCCAAATCAAACAAGGGCTTATGAAGGTGATAGACAACTAGAGGACACATAAATTTAAGAAATAAGATGTGATTAAGTTTTTAAAAAAACTACTCAAAGTTAATCATCCCAATAGCTGATACAAGATATTTGAATCTCTGTTCATCAAAAGCGTTGGTGAACAGATCAACATATTGTTTATTTATGTTAACTTTGACTAGTTTGATTAATCCTTTCTCAAAATTATTTTTAATCAGATGATACCTGATATTGATGTGTTTTGTCCTTGAGTGCTGCACAGGGTTCTCTGTGATAGAGATAACACTGTTGTTGTCTATGTGAATGGGAGTCTCCTTGAAATTGAATCCATAATCTAGCATCTGATTCTGAATCCAAAGCACTTGAGCATAACAACTTGCAACAACAATGTATTCAGCTTCATCAACTAATACAGAGACACAAGATCTGTTCTTGCATTGCCATTAGACCACCCTTCCACCAAAGAACTAACAACCCCCTGATGTAGATTTTGCGGTCATGTTGCATCCACCAAAATCACTATCTGTATATGCATACATATTGAAGTTAGAATTCTTTGGATACCAAAGGCCAAGGGTTGATGCACCTTTGAGGTATCTTAAAATTATATTGATAGTGGTTAGGTGAGACATCTTGGGATTGGCTTGATATCTTGCACATATTCATGTAACAAACATGATATCAGACCTACTAGAAGTAAGGTACATAAGAGACCCAATCATAGCCATATAAAGATATTCATCCACACACTCCACCTCAAGATCAGGCCCAAGGGAGTGGTTTCTTGCTATGAGTATCTTAGCAACCTTGCAGTCAGTCATGTTAAACCTCTTAAGTATGTCCTGAACATACTTTGATTGACTTATGAAGATGATATCTTCAACTTGCTTCACTTGAATTCCCAGATAGAAATTGAGTTCCCCTATGGCACTTATTTCATATATGTCCTTCATCAGCTTCTCAAAGTCTTTGCAGAGCTCTGGATTAGTTGAACCAAAGATGATGCCATCTACATATATTTGAACTAGCATTAAGTTATTTCCTTGTCCTTTGATAAAGAGAGTTCTATCTATAGTACCTCTTCTGTATTCATGCTTACAAAGGTACTGGAATAGAGTCTCATACCACTTCCTTGGTGCTTGGTGCAGCCCATAAAGAGCTTTATCAAGCTTGTAGACATAATCAGGATGATTAGGATCTGCAAAACCAGGTGGTTGTTTGACATACACCTCTTCATCAATCAACCCATAAGGAAAGGCACACTTAACATCAAGTTGGTAGACCTTGAACTTCTTGGATGCAACAAAAACTAAGAATATCCTAACAACTTCCAGTCTTGCTACAGGAGCAAAGACATCTATGTTGTCAATTCCTTCTTCTTGTGTGTACCCTTGAACAACTAGTCTTGTCTTGTTTTTGATGACAAGTTCTCTATTATCCTTCTTATTCCTAAAAACCTATTTGGTTCCTATAGTAGTCTTCCCATGAGGAAGAGAACATAGGTTTCACACCTTTTGCCTTTTGAATTGAAGCAACTCCTCTTGCATAGCTTCAACCCAACTTCCATCCTTCAAAGCCTCACCAATCTTCTTGGGCTCTATCTAAGATATGAAACAAGAGTGAAGACAAACATTTGCATCATGGGTTTGTCCTCTTGTTCTTACCCCTAAATCAATATCTCCAATGATGTTTGAGGTGGGATGAAACTTGTGGATCATTAGCTGAGGAATCACAACAAGTTGCTGAGACAGATCTAAATTAGAGAAATTTAAATCTGGCATTGAAGTTTCTCCCACCATATTAGTACACTTATCAAGTGAAACTTAATCCAATGAGTGTATGACATCATTGAGGTTGTCTTCAATGGGATGGTAAGCATCTAGAAATTCTTGATCACTATCACCATTACCATTATCTTCTACATTTGAAGTTTCTTTATCAGGTTATTGATCCTCTAAGTTGTAACTTGAAGCCATCTCAGATGTATCAGCTGAATTTGTCATTGTTGTGCTAATAGAAACTTCATTTGCGGGATTAGTTACAACTGGAGCTGAAGTTGTATAGCTTGAAGGTCTTCTCAGCTCAAATCTTGGATCATCTATTGGTAAAATATTTGTAGACCCTAAAACATTCTCACAAGATTTGTCAAAACAATTGGTAACTAACTCAAGATCAACTAACCAATCAGGACCAGAACCAGTTACACTAGGTGTGTGTTCATTGAAAGTCACATTGGCTGACTCCTCAACAATTTTGGTTCTAAGATTGTATACTCTATAAGCCTTAGCTTGGGAAGAGTATCCAATGAAGTGTCCTCATCTGATTTCTTAGCAAACTTGGAAATTTGATTTTTGGTATTCAAGATGGTGCAAGGACAAGAAATTTGATTTTTGGTATTCAAGATGGTGCAAGGACATCCAAATGACCTGAGAAAACCAATGAAAGATTTTATCTTGTGCCAAAGTTCATAAGGAGTCTTACCATGTGTCTTAACTATTAACACTCTATTTTTCACACATCAGGCAATGTTGACAACCTCTGCCCAGAAGGTGATGGGTAGTTTAGAGTCAGACAACATGGTTCTTGCAGCTTCAATCTGTGTCTTGTTTCTCTTCTCAGCAACATCATTTTGCCAAGGAGTCTAGGGAGCACTATATTGTCTTGTAATAACCTTTTCATCTCAAAATGTATCAAAGATTTGGTTCTTGAATTCAGTTCCTTGATCACATCTTATCGTTTTGACCTTTTGATCACATGATTCTCAATCTTTAAGATGAAATTCTTCGGAATCTCAAAAGTCTCATCCTTAGTTCTAAGAAAGAAGACCCAAGTGAATCTTGTAAAGTCATATGTGATCACTAAACAGTAAAAGTTCCTTCTTAGACTTATTACACTGGTAGGGCCAAAGAGATTCATATGTAACAAGTGTAGGGGAGTAGTGATGGAGTTTCTTTTATTTGGCTTGTGAGATACCTTGTGTTGCTTCCCTTTAAGGCATGCAACACAATGGTCATCACTTGTAAACTTTTTCTTAGGCATTCCAGTTACCAAATCATTCTTAATTAGCTTATTCATGTTCTTAAAGTTTACATGGCACATTATTTTATGCCAGAGAAAAGACCGATCACTATTTGCTTTAAACAGAAAGCATGAAACTTCTCTTGAGGGAGATGTTTCTTGCAAGTCCATCTTGTACATGTTCCCTTTCCTAGGGGCTCTGAGCAAGATATGTTCATGAGGAATGACCACCCTAGGATTGAGAACAATGCACTCATACTTAGTAAAGAGCATGTTATGACTCTGATAACAAAATCAATATACACTCAAAAGATTATATCCAATCTCTTTCACAAAGTTTACCTTCTCAATGCTGAGCTTAACATTTATGACCTTACCCCTTTCAATAATGTAACCACCTACATCTCCTCTTAAAGCAACTGTCCTCCATCAATATTTTCAAAATTTTGGAATAGTGATGCAGGACCAGGGAAAGGGGTCAATTACAACACAACTACACAAAGAGGAGATTAACCAATCTTAATCAAACAGTAAGACTGGATTAACCACAAGTTTGACACTAAGTACACAAGTAATATAAGAGACAGAACACAAGAGCAAGATACACAGTGAGATGGTTTTCAAGATTGTATTATATTGCTTTCTCAAGTTCTATTACAAGTGTTACAAAGCATAATGGAAAGATACAAGAACAATGAATACTTATACTACAACCTACAACTGGCTATACTTTGAAAGTCAGCTGGATACAATTGACTAGACACAAACAAAATCAATTGTAGAGTCAAAAGGCAGATTGCTTTTTTACTAGTGACTATGACATGCCATAGCTCACATCCTTATCTATTACAAAAAGGATAAAGTACATGAAGTAGAAAGTTACAAACTCAAGACCTTAATGTCAGTTACCAAAAGCATGGACCTTTTCACCAACTCATGTAAGTTGGTGACTTTACATAGGTGCGGCGGAAAGGTGTCTAGCTTTATGGAACAGTACATCAGATAAAGCATGTGTCAAAAGTCTTCGAAAGAAATCTGTCTTCATAAGTTGAACCTTCGGAAGACTTTGTCTTTGAGGCTTTGGAAGACTTCATCTTTGGCTTCGGAAGATATTGGTCTTGGCTTCGGAAGATTTCACACTT
>BJCM01210999.1:0-18647 GCA_018326385.1 Flaveria bidentis
ATGGACCATATGCATGAACAACATCATGCGAATGACTCAGTCGCACGACTGAACCAGGAGACTGGATCAATCGTATGATTGTCACCTAAGATTGGCTCAGTCGCATGACTGAACACTCAATCAGGCAAATGGACCAACCGTATGACTCAATCGCACGACTGAACCATGTTAATGGTTCAGTCGCCCGAATGAGCAACCCTAACCTATAAATACCACCTAATTCGTGGAAAAACTAGAGCATTGAATCCACTTCGACTCTAGACGTACCCTAGCCGTCCAGAAGCCTCTAAGTTAGTACTCCAAGTTCATAGAACGCAGTAGATCGATTCATAATCGATTCTTGACGTTAGATTCAATACGTTATTGTTTCTACGTGCGTTCTCACTGATTCGATCACCAATCAAATAGGATTCCGCACTATTTAGTTTGGTTTAACACGTTAATTAGTTGGTGTTTCGTTCATATACCAGGTCCTAACACGTTTCATGCTTTAACGATTTTAAAAGTGTACATAAGTGCCTTACTACAATTCTGGCAGAATATAATCTGATTTTAACTCACCATAACTTGATCATAACAAACTAAATTCGAGAAAAATCAGACTCCAATATTAATTTCATTGAATTAGCTTTTCAATGACAGTTTATACGTTTTTAAACTCAATCGGACGACTCAACAATTGCCTTTATAAGATAAGTGCGCATTTCAGCACCTTTTGTCTTGTGCTGCTTATTTGACCTATTTACGGATCTTTTCATAAAAGCGTTTCTGAACGAAAGTTGTCCGGGAGACTTTGAACTAAACAAATGTAAATTTTTATAATTTTATGTAACCGTTTACAATTTTAACAACTTTTATAAAAACATACCAAACATTCTGTTCAGAATCTAATATTGGTACAATAATCGTTCTTCAATCTACCTTTACCTTATTGGCATTCCTAAGCGTCCTAACTTTTTGTAATGAATTCCGATATTAAGTTATTGTTTTTTTTTATCATTTAGGACATCACCTTTGACTTTTGACATCCAAGCTTTCTTATGTACTCTACAACCATCACTATTATTATGAGTTTTCCATGTGAGTTTTCCTTGCCTATTTTTACTTTCTTTCACACCTTTTGGGGTGAAACATGTTAACCTTATCAACTTACACTTGTAACCTTTTGATACTTGTAAATGCACATGCAATTCATCTTTACTTTTTGTCATGGTTATTGGTATTATTGTGAGTGTTATGTGAGATACATTATATGTTGACAATCATTAACTATTGCTAGCCTAGCGACGTCATAGATCTATGGGCTTGCCAAACCTATTTGGTGCTAAAGCCGATGTATTATCGGCTCCTGATGACGAATGACTTGTTCATCATGGGAACCAAGTACACTTAGCCAATCATATAAACTTGTAATTAAGTCGAGGTTTGATTGTAGCTATATGTGTTCTATAAACTTGTATAATTCTTAACTATTGACATGAATTGCTACTTGTAAATCTTTTTATATATATGTATGTTTAACCCAATGGAACTCACCAACTTTCAACGTTGATCCTTTATTTTTAACATGTTTCAGGTTTGATACTTGAGGATCTCTTCGTGCTACTAGAGGACTTGGACTTACTTTAATTGAAAACCTTATGTTGTTGTTTATATCTTGTTTGTATTATAATGATTTAATTGTCTTGTAATGTTCAATGAAAATGATATTTAATATTATTTCAACTTATTTAGTTCCATGTGCTATGAACAATCATTTCACATTCGTCCGCCCCGATGATTCCTGTAGATACATGATGTTCCAAGTTTATGTGCTCAAATGTAAAAGTCTTTCATGTCTTACACATATATAATGTAATGACTTAATGAAATATAATATGTGTTTGATGTTTATTAATGTTTAATTATTTCATATTATTATGTAATGACACATATGTAATGTAATGACTTAATGAAAACACTTTGAGAGATTTCGTATATTCACAAACCCTAGCCATCCAGAACATCCAAGGCAGCCAATCCAACTTCAAAGTTTGATCCTGATAGATCCTTACTCATTCTTAACGTTTAGTTCATTCTTACATCGATCGGGTTATCGTTCTAACTGATTGGATCGCCAATCAAATAGGATTCCGCACTATTTGATCTGGTTTCACGCAGAATCTGTTAGTATTCCGTACGTACACGGTCCTGACAAGTGGTATCAGAGCATTGGATCTTGATATTGCGTGGATTCAATTAGTTTTGGTGTTAAAACCTACGTTTTAATTCAAAATAGTCACCACTTTGATTCTAAAGGTGTTTTTTGACATTTGCATGCATTAAAGTTTTGTTTTTTCATTAGGGTTTATGGGAAAAGCGTGTTTTATGTCAAAGTGTCAAAATATTCGATTTTGCAAAAAACAGCAGTCCTTTGGTCACACGATTGGTCCAGTCGCACGATTGAACTCAATCGTATACTCCATCCGCATGACTGAACTCAGTTGCATCGCTCATTCGCACGACTGAACAACTCCGGTCATTTGATTCCAATCGTCTTGTTCGTAAGCACGATTGAATCCAATTGCATGATTGAATTCATTCGCACCCTTCATTCGCACGAGTGATTCATACTCATAGTCCATTCGCATGAGTGAAACAGTCATGTTTTCTAAAAGTTCAAAGTTTAAAGCAATGAAAGATCAATTTGCTGTATTTTCTGCTGGAAAGGACTCTCGCATCCAGAACCTTCTGCTTCTGGAGAATGATATTGGAAATCATAATAAACCGCCGAAGCTGATAACATTAGATGATTATCCACAGTGGAAACAACAGTTTGAAATCTATTTATATTGAGTTGATCCCAATCTTTGGACATCCATTGAGACTGATTACATGATACCAGTCAGTGCTAATAGAGTCAAGTTAACCTTAGGAGGAATGAGTGAAGCACAGAAGATTCTATCCAATGCTGAAAAGAAAGTTTATGCCTTGTTGACTAAGTCGATACCTAAAAACATCTTTCATCAGTTCTCTGAGAATAAAAGTTATGAGAAGCATTGGAGAAGAGATATGATGGAAATGCAACTCTCAAAGCACTGAAGGCTAAAGCTCTCAAAAAGAAATTTGATAATTTCTCCTCGATAGGGAATGAGAGCTTGGATGATATTATTGACAGATTTTATCATCTGATGAGTGAGTTGCACACTCATGGTGTGACAACGTCTATGGAAGATAAAGTTTCAAGCTTTGCAGATGGTTTTCCGGATAAATGGGATTCATTTGTGTCCAACCTGAAACAAAATGACATTCTTGTGACGTTAGAAATAAATGATTTCATCTTGAAGTTAAGAGAGGAAGACTTGAGAATGAAATACAAGTCTAAGAAAGGATCTTATTTTCAGAATCCTTCACCTTACAACTCAGTTCCAACTCCAGCTGTTTCAGGAGCACCATTACAAACAGCTTTCGTGTCTAGTTCTTCTGCTCCTTCCCAAACAAGTACCTCAGGAACAGAAACGCCAGGGTCATATGGAACCCAATATATAGTCCCTGAAGCAAATACTACAAAGTTGAATACAAAGTTGAAGACCGAGAATCTTGGTAATGTCACAGTGGAAGTTGCCAAAGAACATATGGATCTTCTAGCGGCAGTTGTACAATCTGATGATTGTTTAGTAGCAGGTAAGATTCAAAATTATCATATTGCAGATGAGGATTATGAGCAAGTTGACGAAAATGAGCTAGAACGAATGGACATAATGTGGGCCTTGGCTAGTGCTGTCAGAAGAGCAAAGAAGTTTGTCAAAAAGACAGGGCAAAATCTAGTAGCCACTAAAGATACAACGTTTGGTTTTGACAAAACCAAAGTCACTTGCTTTAACTGTGGTGAAAGGGGGCATTTTAAACGTGAATGTGTAAAGCCCAAGAAAACTAGAAATGGCAACCCATTTCCCACATTCAACCGTCAAGACAAAGACATGATTGGAACTACATCTTCAAGAAAAGAGAAAAAAAGGCTTTTACTGCTCAAGGTGATGAAGGGCAGGACTGGTCCTTCCGTTTTGTGTCTCCGGGTGAATCAAACATTGCCTTTGTTGAGGCATTGGATGATGGATCTGCTAGTGAAGGTGAGATCATAGCTGAGCAAGCGATGTCAAATACCAAAGAAGCTGTGAATGTGGTAAATCACTTGGTTGAGGAAGAGCTCAGAGCAACAAACTCAGAATCTCCAGTCAACGAAGAGTCTGAAACATCGTTGATCTCAAATTTAGGGATAGCATTGATCTAAAATTTGCAAGGTTATTAGAACACAATGATAATTTAGTAATTGACTTACAACTCTGCACCGAGGCCAATCGTATTTTAAAATAAAATGAGTGCAGTTACAAAGAAAAAATAGAACTTTTAGGAAAAAAAACTAATGGAAACCGAGGTTGTTGCATTAAACCATGCAAATGACATAAAGTTGTATTTAAATTTGTTGCAAGAAATGAAAAAGGAAAAAGCAGTTTTAGAAGTCGAAGTTGATTCTTTAAAACAAAAACTGCACAACTTGGCTAGTTTTTTCACACATAGTTCAAAACTTAGTAAAAGAACAAAACAATGGGGAAGGTTTGGGTTACAAAGTAGTTCCGCCACCACATGCAATCCTTCTGAATACTTTTAAGTATACCAATAAATAACAACCCAGTTAAGGATCATGTGGTGTCCACTCCTCTGGTTAGTGATCCTGATTCAATGGGAAAACCTATGAAGAATAGCACTAAATAGAAGGAGTCTACTTTGAAATCAAAAGAAAATATGCCTATAGAAAATTTGGATGATAAATTTGAAAAGGTTAATTTAAGGTTAGGTTCACACACATCTACATCTAAACCCAAAATGACTAAGTCAGTTAACCAACCACGTGTTACTCATTAAAGTCCAAATAAACTAAAGGTTAAAGATGTTAAAAATGTTAAAACAATTAATTTTGTTTAAGAAGTCGTAACATCTAAAAGAGAAGTGACAAAACCCAACCAGACACATCTCACACCCTACCAAACTCAACCCCACATAAAAATATTCCTCAACCTGTAGAAGGGAGATCATGCAACAATTATGGAAAACGAGGACATATTTCTTATAATTTTCCTTATTATCAGACGCCCAAAAAGAAAATTGAACTTCATGATGCAAAACCAAGTTTTTCTAAAATAAGATCTAATACTCCATCTAAGAGTATTAGTGAACCTAACGTTCAAACTATAAGCCAGTCGTTTGTTTATCACAAATAGGCCTTACACAAAACTGGTTTATGGAAAGAAAAATCAATAATCTGTCTGATAATGAGAACAAGAAAAAGAACAATGTGCCCTCATCCTATGATGGACAGTGGGTTGAGTTCATGATGTGTGATTTCTCTGGGTCACCCAAACCAGTTAAGGCTTGATAGAGACAACAAGAACAATGTTAGCTGACTCTAAACTGCCTATTCAATTTTGGAACGAGGCAGTGGCTAATGCATGCTACACTCTTAATTGAGTCTTGGTGGTCAAACATCATGGTAAAACATGTTATGAACTGCTCCAGCGATGTAAACCAAACTTGGAGTATCTCAAACCCTTTGGTGCACTATGCATGTTGCTAAAGAAAACTTAGACTGGAAAGTTTAGCGAGAAGGCTGAAGAATGTATCTTTCTCGAATACAGTATACCAGACAAGAGAGTTTATAACAGCTCAACAGGTTAGGTAGAAGTGTGGTGCAATGTTGATGTTCGAAGATACACCACCCCCCTTGCTGAAAAAGGACCTTCCTTCTTCTTCGACTATGATGGATTTTTTAAGTCCTTCAACCTACCTCCCCCCTTCCTGATGATGAGTTATCTGCTACAATGATCTATGATATTCTGAACACTCCTCCACAAGACTCGACACCATCGGTACCATTTAATGATTCTTCTAGTCCTTCAGGGGGAGAGATTGAAGTAAGTGACTCCTCCTCTGATGATGAAGCAGTTGAGGCTTAAAATGTGGATCAGGAGGACCAGGTTCCCATAAATGAAAGTACACACACATCAGATCTTGATGCCTCTAACACTTCTAAACCTCATACTCCAACATCTACCGATACTAAACATGGGATTCAAAATCTGGATCATGAAGTAGTTGTTCCCACCACTCCTAGATCTCGAATTAATGTGTATCATCCCCTGGACAACATCATTGGAGTCAACCTGAAGGATTTGAGGATCCTTATCATCGGGACAGAGTTTATAAATTGGACAATGCTCTTTACGGGCTCCATCAAGCCCCTAGAGCCTAGTATTAGAAACTCTCCACTCGTCTAGTGAAACATGGTTTTCGTAGAGGAGTTATTGATTGCATGTTATTCATCAAAGAAAAGGATGGTGATTTACTGCTCATACAGATATATGTGGATGACATAATTTTCGATTCTAAAAATGAAGAATTATGTAAAGAATTCGAATCTATAATGAAAGTAGAGTTTGAGATGAGTGCCATAGGGGAGATGAAGTTCTTTCTTAGATTACAGGTGGATCAGACACCAAAAGGAATCTTCCTGCACCAGTCCAAATATGTACGAGATATCCTTAGATGATTTGACTTGGAGAATGCTTCGGCTGCTGGAACTCCACTCGCCACGAACCATGACGTGGCACCCGACGAAAATGATGATCTGGTTGATGCCACCATGTACAGAGGAATGATCGGATCCCTAATGTACTTCACAGCCTCTTGTTCTGATATTATGTATGCTACGTGTCTTTGTTCCAGATATCAGGCAAAACCAAAAGTAAATCATCTCATCAGAGTGAAACGGATTTTTTGTTATCTGAAGGATACTCCAACACTCGGGTTGTGGTATCCTCATGATGATGACTTGAGCTTACAGCGTGTAGTGACTCGGACTATGGTGGTTGCAAGATGAATTACAAGACAACATCAGCGGGATGTCAGTTCTTTGGTAGACGGTTAGTCACCTGGCAGTGTAAGAAGCAGACATCAGTTGCTCTATCAACTTGTGAAGCTGAATATGTTGCTGCTAAAGTTGTTGTTCACAAATCATTTGGACTCAACAACAAATGCATGACTACGGTTTGAAATTTTTAACACCCTTATTTTTTGATAATTCTACTGCTATTGCTGTCGCCAAAAATCCAGTTCAACACCCAAAAACAAAACACATCGGTATTAAATATCACTTTATATGCTAGTGTTTTGAAAAGCAATTATTCGATGTTGTTAAAATTAATACGGATTTTCAACGCGTCGATTTCTACACAAAAGCATTTTACAAACCTAGGTTTTTATATCTTTTAGAGGTTAATGGCGTGAAAAAAAAAGTGATGTGATTCAAGAAGGAAGTTCGTAGTCCGACATGCTTTTCTTAGTTTCTTATTTATGTTCTTTAATTTTATATTATTTTCCTGTCTAATAAAATCCAAAAATACAAAAAGATTTTTAGGTTTTAGAATTTAGGGGGAGAATAACTTAGTTTAGTATTTAATGAGTTACAATATTTATTTACTTAAAAAACACGAGAGAGGAGAGCAGCTTAGCTAAAATAAATGAAATCAAATCTGTGATTTTGATTTAAAGTTTATGGAAAATGATAGTACACAGGGAACAATTTTTTTGGAACTCCAAAAAGATTTTAATGTTTAACATGCTTAATTCAAAGTACAAGTCTGAGAAGTCTAAGCACAATAAAAGGAAAAATAATAGTAAAACTAGTCTGCTACTGAGGTAACATAGAGAAAGTAGACCTAGATGTTGCTAGTTCATTATATGATGTGTTGGTAGATTCAACACAATAGATGAGTAGACCTCATTGGTGATTTAAATTCAAACTAAGTTGTTCAGATTGTTGTGGGTTCCCCTCTTATCCCTGGTTAACACAATCAATGCATTTCCAATAAGGAGTGACGAGCAAAATGAACGCCACAAATGTGTGCGGATGACCATAAAAATGAGAAAAGCACATGGAAAAACTGCAAAGTGCAATCAAGCTAATGATTAATATTGTTGGTGTGTTATGTGCAAAAGAAAAATAAATGCCCTAACAAGAAGATAGGTTGTGTGCCTCTCTGTTGTGCGGTGGCACTGACCTGAGGATAAACACAACCTAAATATTCTAGATATCATTATTGTTTACACCTCTCTACTATGTGATTGCACTGACCTGAGGCTTGGCGTAGAATAGTTTCTTCTTGTCAAATACCTGTGGACCGCTCAAAAATCTCCTGAGGAATGTTGACTACCATATAAGTGTGGGATCCACAAATGCTTGTTGAAATAAATAAATCTAACTCATCACCAATGTGAGTTAAAAATCTGTGTATGGATTTAAGTGGACAAATATACTGACAATCATTGTGGATGCAACTCTTGACACTCAAAATCATTATGTGCATCTTATAGCTCTAGTATGATTTCTTATTACTATGACTCTCGGACAAAACAAGAATCTAGCATCAAAGTGTTTATTAGAATATCCCAAATGAATTTGATATACCTGTATGATTCCATAATGAATCTTTCTAGAAATGATTAAATTAACTTGAAGCTGGTCTGCTTAGGAAGAAAAATCTGTTAGACGTTTTCTAAAAGGTTTCAATCCATCTCAAACCAAAAACACAAAAAATTGTCTTGTTTTGTTTTAATTTCAAGTTTTTCTGTTTCTCTAGTCTTTTGTTACATAGATGTTGGACTATACATCTAGATGAAATCTATGAATCAATCACTAAAAGTGGTCACGTCTGAGGTGACCAAACGTGTTTAAATTAAAAGGATCACGTCTGAGGTGATCAAATGATTTTAAACTAAAAGGATCACGTCTGAGGTGATCAAATGATGTTCAAATAAAAGGATCATGTCTGAGATGATCATAGGTCATAATGTCATATATCAAAAGATAAAAGTTTAAGTGTGTGAAAGTGTATGAGGTCAAACTCAGAAGTATGAGCCAATCGCATGATTGAATCATAAGTATGAGCCAATCGCACGATTGGACCATAAGTATGAGCCAATCACACGATTGGGCCATAAATATGAGCCAGTCACATGATTGGACCGTGAGTATGGGGCAACCATGCGATTGGACCACAAGATTGAACCAATCGTACGAATGGATGATGAAGTCTAAGCCAGTCGCACGACTGAACCCCAGTCGCACGAATGAAGCCTGCGTATAGGTCCAGTCGCACGACTGACTTTAAAACAGTAAAAATAGAGGGGTTAGTCGATCGCATTCCTTACCACCCTTCAAAGCTATCAAAAACCTCTCAAACGCAAACACTCTGCCCAAATTTCTATTACTATGATTACTCGTTGATTGTGATTTTAACTGTTGCCCTACTCATCTACAGGTACTGTGAGACTGAAAGCGATCCAAATGAATGATTATAACAAACCCTGAATGACCTAATCGGTTAAAATTAAGAAATGAGAATAACTCTTCAAAATAGACCACTTAAATGGACATAATCGTTGATTTAAAGGACATTAGGTGCTATTTAGAGTCCCTGTGAATCTAATGAGTCTAAGCACAAGTCTAAAATAAAGTTATGACATAGATTCAAATTTGGAGTGTCGAACAGAGCAAGATGCGAATGGACACTCCGTATGAACCTCAGTCGCACGATTGAGCCAATCCCACGATTCAATCGCATGAATGAATCAATCGGTGACTCAGTCGCACGACTGACTCAACCGCATGGCGTAACATACGACTAAGTTTAGTCGCAGGCTCAATCGCATGACTGAACTCAGTCGCAGGCTCAATCGCATGACTAAACTCAGTCGCAGGCTCAATCGCACGACTGAACTCAGTCGTATGGTTCAATTGCACGATTGAACCAATTTGATCAAAAACAGTTTATGTTCCAACTGTCATCTCTTATACACAACTCTAATGTATATGTTTCTTGTGTTACAACAATATGGCTGAGATGGACGATGAGCACCAAGCACAATATATGTGCTCATCTTGATGCCACTTCAAGGAACGCCTCTGAGTTTGCTGTGATTATAGCCTTTTTATGGAGGTCGAGGATCTACAACGCTAACTCTACTCCTTGCTCACCGTACAGGTCTATAAAGCAGGCCTTCTGGGAAGGTGCCTCCGTTGATCGATCTGCTGAGCCGCACTCTATTAGGAGTTCTATCTATGGGCAGGAGATAGAGATCATAGAAGACGATCTTAGGAGAGTTATGGATCTAGGTGATGATGGTGCCTACCCAACCAAGCTGCATCCCCTGACTGTTCGGGGATGCTTTCTACGGATAAAGTACGATTGGGACATCAACGCAGGTGTGCTCAACAAGAGCAACTTGTGCCCCCAGTTCAAGTACTTGGCTCATGTCATTCTTAAGTGCATAGCGTCAAGGAGTGGAGGGTTTAATGAGATGTCTGATCAAATCCAGAACGCATATGTTGCTCTAGTACTGAACCACCCATTCAGTTTCTCCCACATGCTATTCTCCTACATGATAGAGAACATCGAGGCAAAGGGCATGGAAGGCTTCTGCATGTACCCAAGGTTTTTACAGATGATCATTGATGAGAAGCTTCCTCTACTGCCGAAAGAGAAGGATGATGCTGTAGTTCTAGAGGTTATCGATGACACTATGTTGGGTAGGATGAAGGTCTACTGGGGGAGTAGGTGAAGCCCCTAGTCAGGAGACTGTTTGGTCATTTGGCTAACGAGGATTATGTGGCACCCTCTCGTAAGAAGTGGCGTCACGATGACAGTGATTTTGATGTTAAGCCCATAGTGGTTCCCATAGAAGAAGATGACGATGATGATGACGACCTTGATGATGGTCAAGGTGGTGGAGATGCAGGCACCAGTCATTCAAGGGCCACTGAAACGTCTACTATATCTCCACCACCTCCTCACAGTACTGCTGCTTTTCCTGGTGGATCTAAGCAAGCTGCTTTCCACCAGGACATCTTGATAGATGAAGAGGATGAGTCAGATGATGAGCCACTCACTAGGACAGTCGGGAGACGGGTTGTGGCCACTAAGAAGGGGATAGAGGCGGTTGGTGGACGTCCAGCTGGTACTATAGCTGATGATACTGATGTCAATGACCCTACTTAAATATCTGACCAGCCTATTAGCCCAGGGGGAGCTTCTACTGCAAAGGGCTCCAGGAAGAAGAGGATGGCCCATCCTTATGGCAAAAAGGGTCAGAGGCTAAGATTTACATTGATCACATCTTCTATCCCAGCCACTACCACCACTGCCACAACCACCACCACTACCACACCTCCTACCACCACTACTACACCTCCCACCACCACTACCACACCTCCCACCACCACTACCACAACCACTCCACCACAATCCACTCCCATTCAACCTCCTATCTTCACCACATCCACCACCACAACCACCACTCAACAAGCAAGTACTTCCACCGAAGCCCCAATGACCTATGGCTCCACTCTACCCAATATCGGGTTAGAGGAACAGCTTGCCAACCTCAACTGCATCATGTTGAAGCTAATCGCTATTGGTGATCTAAGAGCTACACAGCTAAATCAGCTGATGGAGGTAAATGCAGCTCAAGCCAAGCAGATTGCACAACTCAGTGAGAAGAATGCCCAGTATGAGAGGGCTTTAGGCCGAGCTCACCATGCGCTTAAATGTCAAAAAGAGTTGGTGATGGCATCGGTAAAGAGGATTGAGGATCTGGAGAAGAAGAATAAGAAGATCTTGCTATAGCTAAAGGGATCCAAGAGTGAGCCTTTAATGATCAAAGATGATGATGATGAGGATGATGAAGATGAGCTCACTGAAGATGAATCTGAAGAAGAAGAAGATGATGATGATAAAGGAAGACCGAGTGGAAAAAACAAAGAGGATGATAAAGAGGATGATGATGAGCAAGAAGGTGATGCTGCTGCATCAGCCTCAAATCAATAAGCTCAGGAGAGGCATACAAAGAGAAATCAAGATTAACGAGCCTCGTCCTCATCTCCTCAAGCTGAAGAGATGACAAATCAAGGCAAAAATGAAGCTCAACAACAAGATTAATATGATGTCGTCCCCCTTTAGCAAATCAATACTCAACCCACGATGAATCTTGATTTGCATGGGAATGTTAGAAGGTCAGTGAGCTACACTCCCGAAGAAAGAGAAATCATACATGATCTGACCGATGACCAGCTAGCTGAGATGTTCCAACTCAATCCTGATGAAATTGTCAAAAATGCTCTAGAAGTCGATGTCCTAAGTGATGAGGAGCTACAAGATGTCGATGAGATTGAGATTGAGGATGTTATAGCTGAGCACTATCCGGAGTACACTGACCCTGAAGGAAATGTTATCCCCAGCTTGGGTGAAACTTTTGGCAGTGCTATATTTGAGAAGCTGGATGTGACAACCCTAAAAATAAGGTTAGCCAAATCAATAAATAAATAAACTTTTCATACATATTAATCATTATTTGACTAACCCCATATATATTATATGTGTTTATGTGTATATGTATATATATGTTGTACATATGCATGGTTGCATGCATGCACAAATTTTACATGCACATGTATTTATGTGTATAAGTTCTTGATATCAAGTATTACATGATCAAGTATTTTATCTTTATGGCATCCAACTAAACCAAAATACAACCCAATCAAACATCACAATACAACATCAAAGTAAACTTGGTATCAAAAACAATCTAAACCATATACACTCAAACCTCAACATAGGCACCACCTAAACTCTAGTCTTGGTTCCTTTAAAATAAGCAAACCCGATTATACATACTAAACCTTAGTTAACCATACATTAAATAACTTGATAATTCACATACTCCATTACTTGACACCTAGCATCACCAAGACACCAAGGATGTCTACAAATCTGCCACCTCTCGCCCTAAGAACCAACTAAGCACTCCTAATTGTGTACACCACATTACTCTAGGAGTAGGTCTAATCATGACCAACACCACTATATGGTATTCGGCTGAGGGAAGAAGTTAACCCACTTCCATTCTTTTCTTCTCTTGAACTAACATACACCACAACTGTAACACCCGATTATTTATTTATTTTGAAGCCGATGAATGAAGAAAAAGAAATAAAGTCCAAAGTCGACGGACCAAACTCACCAACGAGAGAAAGTTGGGTATGTGGTGATATTTGTAGGGAGAGGTCAGCCATTACCCTCTCCCCACACTCACATTTTCAGCCAAAAGAAAGAGGAGAAGAGAGAAAGAAGAGAAAAAGGGAGAAAAGTTGGTTCGGGTTGATTCGAGTGAGCGAAATCATCGTGTAGCGAGTCAAATCGAAGCTCCTCTCATTGTGGTCGTTTGTGTGAGTTCTAGGACCCCTCCTTTAAACATTTTTGAATGATTTTGGGGCTGGAACAAATCTGAAATCGGGTTTTTGAGTGTGTGCATGTTCGACTCGTTTGTGTATGTGTACGTGTGTGTATGATTCGTTTGGGCCTTGTATTTGAGCTTGTGTGTGGTTTAATGGTGTTATGGTGTGCATTCCTAAGGTTTAGGATGGTTGATTTGGGCTTAGAATGGGTTTAGATGAGCTTGGAGGTCGAAAATGGCAGATCAGGTTCGGGATGAACTGCATTCCGCACCAGCTAGGGCTAGGAGACCAAATGAATGCCATACGACCGAATGAGGTGCGATTAGGGTTCATTCGCGCGATTGAAATTTCATTCGCATGATTGGGGCCAGTCGCATGGGGAGTCATGCGACAGAGGGTCCAGTCGCATAAGTGCTTATCCGCATTAGCTTCATCCGCATGAGATCCATTCGCACGATTGGGTATTCATTCACATAGGTGTTCATCCGTATTGGTTCATTTGCATGATGTTCAGTCGCATGGAGGCCATGCAACTGAAGGGTGTCCATATGCCCGAATAGGGCTGTTGCACCCGAGGAAAAGTGTAGTTTAACTTTTGACTTTCGGGGGAAAGTGCAGATGTAAGTTTTGATGTAAAGGTTCTCGTGAGTTTATGGAAGAGGATTGTTGAGGCCTTAGAGAGCAGGTTGGGCATGATGATGATGTTGCATGTTTTTATTATGCATGTTATGTATGTACGATGTTGTCCTGTATGATACTGATTACTGTGTATGATATGTTCCTTATTATGATTTATGTCTATCTTTCATGTGGCTTTATGTGTCATGTTAATGAATAAAGTGAAAGTATTATGTAATGTAAAGTGAAAGATAAAGAAAAGAGGAACATAAAGTAAGGATCCATGCATTAATGAATGATGAAAATAAAGAAAGTCTTGCAAGCATTATATGTCGGGACACACCATTAAAAGGTGTTAGCCCAACGGTCGCTACACCGGGAGGATGCACATCGGGGTCTTTCTTTGTGATTGACCATTTGTATAGCCCCATTGCTGCATACCCTAGGTAATGCGATCAGAGGTGCGATGAACCGTTATAGCTGTTCTATGATAGGCCTAGGTCTAGTACCAGGAATAGCTGGGTATTGCATATAGCAGTGGTACACCTAAACTCTACCCTAGGTACTGTGATCAGAGGTGCAATGCACCGTTATAGATGGTCTATGATAGACCTAGGTCCAGTACCAGGAAATAGCTGGGTAAAGTTTATGGAGGAAGGAAAAGAAAGAAGTAATGTAGTAAGAATAAAAGCATGAAAGATTAAATAAGATAATAATGATATTATCTATGTGTATATACGATGTATGATCGCATGAAAGTAAAGAACGGTTTTCACAAAAGAAAAGTGTTTTATTTTATAAAACTAGAACTCACTCAGCAACGCTGACTTTTTATGTGTTTCTAGTTGGCAGGTAATGATTGTTGAGGATGGCACGGGCGGCTACTCAGCTCTTTTGGGATGGCATCTATTTATATAATACTTTTGAGATGTAATGCAATGATGTATTTTGTAACTGATTAACGATGTATTATTTTTCAAAAGTTTTTATGATGAAATGAGATGTTATTTTTGAATGTTTCTGCTGCAATATTTATATAAGATAAATGAAAATGTATGTTTTTGTGCAATGATTTACCAGCTGTAAGCGTCCCAGGGACGGGGCCTTACAACAACCATCAACTTTGTTCTCTCAAATTATCACACACTTGGTCACCATCTCTTTCTCTCAAACTCTCGATCATACCACCACCACAACCGAACATCATCATCTTCCAATCGATTGTTTCTAGAAGAACAAGAATGTGAAGCTCAAGACTATCACTCAACTAGGATCATGGGCGAAAGAAGCTACCATCAGCTATCCCCACCCTCTCTCGTTATTAAAATCAAGGTTTCAATCCCTAAACCATAACTAGTTAAGTTTACCAAAGTATATATATGTGTCTAAACAACACATATAAACAACCCTTAAGATTAAACCTATAAGTTCTTCACACAATCTTACAAATATGTCAATCTTATTGAAAGATATTAATAAGGATTTATAAACCTGAAAGAAATAAATAAATATTGGTAACCAAAAGTTATATAAAATAAATTATCCATAAAGGGTTGAAAATTTATGTGCAAACTTGCTAAATTTGATTTGGTATGTAATTAACTGTGATTGTGGGAACTAATATTGTAAATATGTTTGGAATATTAGGAAATATTATTTTGCAAATTATGATGCCATTAATATAAGTAAAATAATTTATATAAATTATCTAAGCATTTGGAAGAAAATTTCATGCCGGAAGAACTGAACCTGGCAAGTAGTTGGAAGAATTATATGTTCGTTCTTATAATTTATAAGAGTTGTAGAAACATTTTTGTGGCCTAATTCAAAGTTATGCATAAGTTATGAATTTTTAAATTTTTTGCTATTTGAAAATCGGGAAAAATATTTAAACTTTAAGATAAATTATTAAAAATTTACAGAAAGTATAACAACTAGAATAGAACAGTTTGTATAAAGATTAGAATTTGTGAACATATTTTGCTATTTTTACTGAATCTTGTTAAAATAATAAAAATCATGAAAATAGGTTCTGCTACGATTTAGGAGATAAGAAAATTTTGAGAAACCCTAAATATTGTGTCATATATTCTGAAAAAAGTTTGACAATTTTTAGTGGCACGAAGGTATTTCTCATAATTTGTTCAAATAATATAAAAATTATAGAAAATAAACTGTAAATCATTAAAATATGAAATTTTAATATGTTATGTCTAATTTATGGACCCATTTGTTGTAAAAATTTCATGGAATATGTTTGATTATAATTTCTGTAATGGATTTTATAAATCCGAGGTACTGAAAATTTTGAAGAATATATATTTTCTAAATTATAAATATTTTATTTAAAGGTTATCCATTGGAGTAAGAGGTGAGACTCATAGCCGCATTTTATTCTTATAAACTTTTTAGAGGAAAAGGCATTTGGTTTTGTGTTTGATGCAATTATGTAAGATTTTATGATATACTGTCATTTATGTTACAACTATTAATTCAGATGTAGAACCGTTGGATAATATAAGTAGCGCTACTTAAGAAAATATTTCCTCCACCAACAGGATGAGTGTTGTGATGCTATATTATCTGATTTTATGAATTATAATATGGCAATTATGAATCATCTGAGTATTAAGTAAGGTTTGGTTGTATATGATGCATCAAAAATATTTTGTCAGAATTTAAACTTATGATCTCACCAATTTTATGTTGACAATTTTGAGTATACTTTTTCAGGAAATCATCATGAGTAACAACATAATGTTCTCTTTTGATGTACATAACGGGTGGGGAGAAATAATAGGAAAAGTTTGTGTTAATCTAACTGTAAACATGTATGATCTCAACTTATCGGTGGATGCGCACTTCCATCATTACTGAAGATGTAGCAGTTAGATAATATGTTTGTAATAGGATTATGTTAGATCAAATTTTATCTATTTATGATGTGATGTAATCATAACTATATAATTATAATTATGAAATGAAGTATGTTATGTTATGTTTTATTATGCTAATTTGTTTCGTCATTTAATCAATGAGTTCTGAACAAACGAGTCACACCCAAAAGCATCTCACACTTCAGCCGGGATGTGACACTGGAGGAGATGGAGAAAGAGAAAGAAAAAGATGAAAGCCAAGCCCAAGCTTTAGATGCTAATGTTGATCAAAAGAAAGCCGAATGGGCCGCTTGTTTTGCTGAAATGAAAGCCCAGCGCGCACCTCCAAAGCAAAATGCCTACACCAAACTTTACAGAGCCAAAAGACATCAGAAAGTGTCGGGCAAGATTATCGCGTGGGCATATTTTGAAGACTTGGAAGTCTATGCTGTGAAAAGAGAGAAGGGAATTGAGTACTTCAGATATCCTCATGATCTGAAGACTCTTCCTGGTTTTGAGCTCAACCACCTGCCATGCTTAGATCTTTTGTATGCCAACCCGAGGAAGATGTCGGGATGGTTTGAGGCTGCGTTGAAGAAAGAATACCACACCAGATGGGTAAAATTCAGACCTCAACAACCTAAGAGGTTCATTCGTAAGTCTGAAGTTGATACCTTACGGGAAATGCCTCAGGACTTCACTCCACACTTCAAATGGTGGTATTATGATTGGCGGATGAGAGAAGCGGTCATAGTTTTGAAGAGAGGAGGAAGGATTGATACTATCAGGGTATTCGACCCAATGTGGCTTACTAACTTGTCTGCTAAAGATGTCTATATTTTATACAAGTGGCCACTGTTCTATGACACGCAAGATATTGTACAAGCTCTACAGTTCTAACACGTTATACGGCTCTGCTTTGCATTTGAAATACACGCAGTAGTCACAAGAGAGGAGAAGTACAAGAAGTTCCAAGAACATGTGAAGAATGTTAGACAATAGGGTAAACTAGGTCCAAGGGGGAGTTTGTAGATACATGATATTCCTAGTTTATGAGCTCAAATATAAATGTCTTTCATGTCCTACACATGTGTAATGTAATGACTTAATGAAATATAATATGTGTTTGATGTTTATTAATGTTTAATTATTTCATATTATTATTATTGTGTTAAGTATAATTCATATGTATGAACTTCATATATAGGTTTGAGATTGTTGTAAATAGTTCTTAGTCAATAATAATTAAGTAATGTGTTCAACCTAGTCGGGTGATTATTTATGCTAACGGACCATACTTATGGACCATATGTATAAATATATCATGCATATTGACCAGTTGCAAGACTGAACCAGGAGACTGGATCAGTCGTATGATTGAGACATAAGATTGACTTAGTCGCACGACTGAACCTTCAGTCGTTCGTATGACTCAATCGAATGATTCAGTCGCACGACTGAACCTTGCTAATGGTTCAGTCGTACGAATGGAAACTACAAACCTATAAATACCACTTAATTGATGAAAAAATATAACTTTTGATAACACTTGAAAAACACTTTGAGAGATTTCGTATATTCAGAAACCCTAGCCGTCCAGACGTCCAAGACAGCCAATCCAACTTCAAAGTTCGATCCTGATCGATCCCTACTCATTCTTAACGTTTAGGTTATTCTTACATCGATCGGGTTATCGTTCTCACTTATTGGATCACCAATCAAATAGGATTCTGCACTATTTGATCTGGTTTCACGCAGAATCTGTTAGTATTCCGTACATAGACGGTCCTGACAAATCCGTCGCCGGTCAGGGTGTGACATGAATT
>BJCM01211002.1:0-18056 GCA_018326385.1 Flaveria bidentis
TCAGCTTCAATTGCGAAATCACTATGAATTAATATTTACTGCGAATAGACTAGCTATCTATTGCAATGCATTACTTTTATATGACTACTGTTAAACTGTTTATGTTTGAATAACTCTCTTGAACTCACCAACCATTGTGTTGACATTTTAGTATGCTATTCTCAGGTCAGTAACCCGCTTGCCATAGGAGCACTACACGGTTGCACATGCATCATAAGACTCAGTTTCCAAGACAATATATTTTTTTTCAATGTTTTGTATTGCTCTTTGGGTTGGCACATGTTTTGCCACATTATACATTTCCATTTCTTTGGGTTGTTTTTACAATATTCTTCAGCACGGTTTTCAAGTTTTTACTTTGGTTGATTTGGTTTAATTATTGCATATAGAGTCGTTCTGAGTAACTATTGACTGTGATCCTAGTTTGTTCACACGCCTTGCGGTTAAACTCCACACGTGGATTTTGAGGGTGTGACAAACCTTGATCCACGAAACCAGCCATACTTCTCCATATATTTACATAGGCAACACAATCAGGTTGCTCTGGTAGCATATGAGAAAGATCATGGTGTCACGGAAGTTTGCTAGATCCTCCACTATATGAAGATTAACTTTTGGAGTTTTGGAGGACCTGCCAAGAGGTCATTATGGATAGGGAGAAGACACTGTCTGCCATAGTGTAGGGGAGGACGATTTTCATCACTCCAACCACCATTAATACCCATCTCAGACTGAATGATGAAGAAGGTGATTTGTACTTCCCAAAATTTGTTGTGAGGTTGATTACTCTGTAAGAACCTTTTATAGTGGAAAGGTTTCCTTCCGGTGGAAGTACCTCCTCCATGTAGTCATCCACTATCTATCAAACAAGCATGGAGGATGAGATCAAATTCCAAAGGACCTTTACTAAATAGTCCATGACATGGTTCAAGGTGTCAACTTCAGGTACTCTTAATTTGTATATACAAATTTTCTTGCAAGTTTAGACTCCTTAGAATATTACATGTTCCCTAGATATGCTAACACATTCTTAACTGTGAACTAGGCTCACAGCTAAGGGGAGTAGGTAATGTTCTTAAAATGGGATAAAAGTAGCCTAACATCTTCAAGAAAATAAGAAAGTTGATGTACTTCAAATTATACATAAAAATTCTATCAAAAGCACATCAATTATTTCTCAATATCTCCCTTAAAATGATGAGTATGTACTTAAAAATGTTAATTTGTGTTTATAGGTGTTTAAAAGGGCAATTTGGACAAAAAAGCATATTTGACAAGAATGTGAAGTAATTCGAGCTTTGGAGTCCAAGCATGGGACCGTGTCTCATTAAGCACGCCCCCATGCCTTGCCTGAAACACACCCCTATGCTAAATTGACACACCCTCGTGTTTGGACATCTGATAGAACAAAAAGTAATGTCTCCTAAAGCTAAGCACGAGGTCATGGCCCATAAGGCATAGGGTCGTGCCCCACCTCCAACATAGGGTTGTGCCCCATCAAGCACGGGGTCGTGCCCGGCACCCTCTACACGTACGAGCCGACCAACTTTCTAAGCATTGTACTAGTACGGGATCGTGTCTTTTAGGCACGGGGCCGTGCTTAAACACTCTAGAAAGCCGATAAATAGAAGCCTATGTTCACTATTTTGACAATCTTTTGGTGGGAGAGTTACTCTGTAGAATTCTCTCGGGAATCAAGTCTTCAAGACTATTAGGAGGCTCGGGAGGTGCATACAACACTTGGATGAAGCTTGGGATTGGCCAAACACCATCCATTGTGGATCACCGGTTTGATAGTTCCATTTCACCGATGATTTCATATCTATCTTCTTTGTTATCGGTTGTTATGTTCAAGCTCATTATGAGCTAAACTCTTATTATCATTCTAATAAGATGGAACTTATGTAATTTGTGATGAACTAATGGTGTGATATATGTTATGTTAATGTTATGGTGGTCTTGGGAAAACTTTTGATGGGTAGCACTTACATTTGAATAGGAAGTTATAAATTTATGGTTTGTAATACGATTGTCATACACGGTTGAAAAACGTATGATCAGCTTTTATTGACGAAACCAGTCTTCATAATAAATTCATGGCTAATGAGCTTGAGATGGTTATGAGAAATTATATCACCTTAACTTTTTGATCATTTGCAGGTTCCCTATTATTAGTCTAAGAAATCTATAGTAATTGTTACCGTTTTTTTAAAATTAATGATATGTTAGGAAGGAACTTGATCAACTATTTTTTAACATTAAGTTATGTTTACAAAAATCGTATGTCAAAAAGGTCACAAAAGATTTACCTATATTACTAGGGCTTTGATCTAAGCAGTAAAATCAGCCTGACATGATCCTAGTCACTATGGCAACAGGATAAATGAGAAATCGCACCAGCTCATCTTTATAAACATTAACATAACTACATTAATCAATATCTTTAAATCACACCACCAATTCATCACAGCTACATAAGTGTAATATAACTAGGATGATAACCTTTATTCCCTAGTTTTAAATCCAAATGCTTCAATCTTAGTTTACTTTATTTTTAATATTGTTTTTAAACGCCAAAAATCTAATCAATACAATTTATCATTTTCTCAAACAAAAACCAAATTCGATAGTCAAATCTTAAATATTGTTGAGTAGGCTAGGTGTGTCCATGGATTAATACTTGGTTCTTACCAATAGTATATTACCATACAACAGGTACACTTGCCTTTTGTGCTTCTGGTTTAATATTAGTAATAACCACTTGAAACTAAACCTTTGCTAAAAATCCTTATCAAAATATATACATTCCGCATCGCATCAAGATTTTGGCGCCGTTGCCTGGGACACATGGCAGTTTGAAAAACAATCTAAATTTTTGACTATCTTGTGTATATCTTGTTAATATATTTTGTTCAATTTTATTATAATCTTTGGTAGATAGTTTGCCTTAGATAGTTTAGTTACAATTATCTGATTCATTCTAAGCCTTAGTTAGTTTATGCTTCCTTAAGTTAGTGTATGTCTGACTCGTCTAGCCCTGAACTTGTTTCGCCTCTCTCGGAACCCAAGCGACTTTTCCGTCAAAGGTTATGAAAAACACCACAACAAGCAGCTCCAATCATTAAAGAAGACATTTTGTAAGGTATACCATCTGAAGAAGACATGGCTAACCAAGACGAGGAAATGAAGATGACGCACTAGGCCACACCGTCAATTGATGGTTATGAGCCAGTGTTGTCCAACCAGCAATAGCAGCCAACAATTTCGAGATTAAGTTTAGTATCATCCAACTCATTGAAAACTCTGTTCCGTTCCATGGATTGCAAGACGAAGATTCTAATGCTCACATCTTACGATTCCTTTCTATCTGTGTGACCTTCAATAACTGTTTAGACGACATTCGACTGAGACTTTTTCCATTTTCACTTCGAGGTCGAGCCATTGACTGGCTTGATTCGCTTCCACCTGGTTCCATCACCACATAGGCGGAAATGGCTGAACAATTTCTTTTGGAATACTTTCCACCCGATCGCACTGCCAAACCGAGAAACAACATCACAAGCTTTCGCCAAGATACAAAATTCTCCTTTGGTGAGGCCCACATCATGGACTTGATCTGTGGTTGTAGTGTCAAACCTTTTATGATGCAATCAGCAGAGCTCACAAACAAGTTGTAGACCAAAGTGTGGGAGGAGATTTTGGAAGTGTCATACCAACAGAGGCATACCAAGCTTTAGAAAGAGTAGCTAAGAAGAGCTTTGCTTACAATCCCTTAAGAACCAAACCTAGTTCTACATGTATTCATCAAGTAGACTCTAAAACCCTAATAGCAGCCCAATTAGAAGCTCTAACCACACGATTCGAACAATTGCAAGCTGGTATAAAGAAAAGTCCAACACGATGCAACACATGCGGAAATTCACACAAGACTGACGAATGCTCACAAGGCATCATGATGGTTGAAGATGTTGACTATGTAGGAGGCCCAAGTAACTCATATAACAACAACTTAAATTGGAGAAGCAACTCGAATTATAGAGATACTGGTGACAACCAATCATCATCAAGATTTAACCAAAGGCCACCTTACCAATAACAGAAACCATCATACCAAGGTCCAAGTAGTAGTAATCAAGACCGTGGAGCATCATCAATTGAATACTTAATGCAACAATTGTTGTTAACCACACAAGCCACAGATGAGTACATCCGGACATCTTATCGAAAAAATGAGGAGAGATTCTAAAGAAACAAGACTAACATCAAAAGCAACAAAGCATCACTACAAACCATAGAGCACCAAGTAGGTTAGATAGAAAAATAACTATCTGAAAGACCCCAAGGTACTCTGCCTAGTAATACTATGACCAACCCTAATGCTCAAGTCAAAGCCATCACCACCAGGAGTGGCAAAACCACTCAAGGTGATGCACATGCTTTGCAACCCATCCTTGAAGAAGTAGAAGCCGAAACTCCAAGTAATGCAAGTGATAAGCAAAAACAACCTGTTGTTGAGGAACCAACCAAGAAATACGTACCACCACCACCTTATGTTCCACCACCTTCAAATCTAGGTCATTTAAGACAACAACGAATGGAGGCACAATATAGAAAATTCATGGGATTGTTCAAACAACTCCATATCAACCTGCCCTTGGTGGAAGCCTTAGCCCAAACAAAAAGAAACTGCAAGGGTTGTCACATGTAGTTTTAAATGAGGAATATTCTGTAGTTATTCAAACCAAACTACCTCAGAAGATGACTAATCCAGGAAGCTTTACTATACTTTGCCTAATAGGAAATCTTTCTATTAGCAACGTGTTAGGTGATTTAGGTGATATCATTAACCTTATGTCTTATGCGGTTTTTGTAAAGCTAAACGTAAGTGAACCTAGACCTACCCGCATGAGCATCCAGTTAGCTAATCGTTTTGTCAAATATCCGAGGGGCATCATTGAAAATCATTTAGTTAAAATCGAAAAATTCGTATTTCCCGTTGATTTTATGATCCTTGACATTGATGAGGATAAGAATGTTCCTCTTATCCTAGGTTGACCTTTCTTAGCAACTGCTCGAGCCCTCATTGATGTTTGCATCAGCAAACTCACACTTCGAGTGGACGAGGATTAAGTAACTTTTGATATAGGTCAATCTATGAAACACCCTCAACATCATGATGACTCACTCTATTACATTTATGTTTGTGATTCAATTATAGGCTATCATTTAATAGGAACTCTTCGAAATGAAACATACAACACTCAATTAATAGAAGTCCAAATCACCAAACCCATGTGTGAGGATCAAATCATTTTAGAACTAGAAGTTGATGAAACATCGTCTCATCAAGAAGCATTTGAGTTCATTGAGCAAGAGCTAGAAGATAAAGCCAAACCTTCTATTGAAGACCCTCTAGTTTTAGAGGTCAAAGAACTTCCGTCTCATCTCGAATACATTTTTTTTGAAAACACATCTCAACTTATGATCATAATCTCATCCGCCTTATCCATAGATGAGAAGAACAAGTTGCTCAATGTGCTGAAGGCACATAAACGAGCAATTGCATGGAAAATCATGGACATCAAGGGAATTAATCCATCCTTTTGCACTAATAAGATACTAATGGAGGAGACCTTCAAATCTGTCATTCAACCTCAAAGACGTCTAAATCCGAGCATGCAAGAGGTGGTAAATAAAGAGTTAATCAAACTGCTAGATGCCGGTTTGATTTACCCTATTTCTAATTCACCTTGGGTCAGTCCCATTCAAGTTCTTCCAAAAAAAGGAGGAATGACTGTTGTAACTAATGAGAAGAATGAGCTTATTCCTACTTGTACAGTTATAGGATGGAGAGTTTGCATCAATTATCGCAAAGTCAATGACGCCACAAGGAAAGATCACTTCCCTCTTCCTTTTATCTTGAGAGATTATCTGGAAAAATATTCTATTGTTTCCTAGATGGTTTCTTTGGTTATTTCCAAATTCCTTTTGCTCCCGAAGATCAAGAGAAAACGATATTCACTTTCCCATATGACACGTTTACTTATCAGCGAACCCCCTTTGGATTGTGTAATGCTCCCACTACATTTCAAAGATGCATGGTAGCAATCTTTCACGACATGATCGAACACTCATGCATGGTAGAAACTCGTTTGAATAATGTCTTGAAAATCTGGAAAAGATGCTAGTTAGATGTGAAGATTTTAACCTCGTTTTGAATTAGGAAAAATGTCACTTCATGGTTACTGAAGGAATAGTGTTAGGAAATAAGATCTCTCGAGTAGGCTTTGAAGTCGATCAGGCCAAAGTCGACACTATTTCCAAACTTCCACATCCCACGACCGTGAAAGATATTAGAAGTTTCCTAGGTCATGCAGGTTCTACCGTTGTTTCATTAAAGATTTCTCGAAAATCGCTCGACCGATGACTCAACTTCTTAAGAAAGACTCACAATTTGTATTTTCAAACGAATGCATCAGTGCATTCAGTTTACTCAAGGAGAGATCGGTAACTGCTCTGATCATGGTTTCCCTAGACTGGACACTACTATATGAACTCATGTGCGATACAAGCAATTTCATAGTAGGAGTTGTATTAGGAATAAGGAAAGACAAGCAATTCCACTTGATTCACTATGCGAGCAAAACTTTGAATGATGCACAAGAAAACTACACCACCACCGAGAAAAAACTACTCGCTGTAGTTTTTGCATTTGAAAATTTTTCCTCGTATCTAATCCTTTTAAAAACAATCGTTTACACCAATCATGTAGCCCTTCATTATCTGTTCAACAAACAAGATGCAAAGCTGAGATTTATTCGTTGGATACTTCTACTTCAAGAATTTAAAATAGAAATCGTGATAAGGAAGGAGTTGAAAATTTGGCGGTTGATCATCTCTCGCGTCTTGAAGATTCAAGCTATTCACAGACTGAGGAATCCACAATAAACGACAATTTCTCTCACGAATTTCTTATGCACATCCACTCCTCAATCGATGAATGATTTCACAAATTACTTGGCAAGTGGAATCCTTCTCAAAGGAATGACTTATCAACAAAAGAAGAAATACTTTACTTATATAAAATATTACTATTGGGAGGACTCGTATCTGTTCAGAATTAATGCAGATCAACTCATTCGAAGATGCTTATACAGATGTGAAGCGAAACATATTCTAAGGCACTGTCATGAAGGACCCATAGGAGGACATCACGGAGCAACCTTGACAACTAAGAATTAATTTGACTCTGGATTTTATTGGCCTACGATCTTCAAAGATGGTCATAACATGGTACGCATTTGTGATGCATGTCAAAGAGAAACCAATATCTCAACACGGGATGAAATGCCTCATAAACCAGTTAAAGTATGCGAGGTATTTGATGTATGGGGTATTGATTTCATGGGGCCATTCCCGGTGTCGTTTGAAAATCTTTACATCTTGATAGCAGTCGATTTACGTTTCAAAATGGGCTAAAGCTCAAGCCCTACCTACCAATGATGCCTGAAACGTTGTTAGATTCCTCAAGAAACTATTTTCTCATTTTGGTGTCCCCATGGCTTTAATTAGTGATCGAGGAACACATTTCTGTAACTACCAGCTCGGACGAGCAATGACCCGTTATGGAGTGCATCATCGCTTTCCAACTACTTATCACCCATAACCGAATGGGCAAGCCAAAATCACTAACCGAGGCATCAAATGAATCCTTGAGAAAATTGTAGGTCAGAACCACAAGGATGGTCTAACAAGCTAGATGATGCACTATGGGCTTTTCGAACAACCTATATGACTTCCGTAGGCACAACACCATTCAAACTATTTTATGGGAAGTCGTATCACCTACCTGTGGAACTAGAGCACACAGGTTTTTGGGCACTTTAACCAACAAACTTAGACAAAGACCTTACAGGAAAGAATCGATTCCTACAAATTCAGGAATTGGATGAATTAAGAGAACAAGCATATGAAAACACTAGGGTTTACAAAGAAAAGACAAGGAAATTCCACGATGCGCGATTAAAGAAAACAAAATGATTTCATGTGGGAAAACGTGTCTTACTGTATAATTCTCATTTGCGCTTGTTTCTTGGTAATCTAAAATCACGTTGGTCAGGACCTTACACGATTAAAAACGTGTTTCTGAATGGTGCCATTGAAATCAACAACCATGATGATTTCAGTTTAAAAGTAAATGGTCATCATTTGAAACCATATAACGATGGACCAACCAAGATTCTCTCGAAGGAATTACACCTCCGCCCCGACGAAAACTAAGTATGGGGAAGGGTCGCGCCGAAGACCCGAAACTTAAACTCGTCACCTGTACATAGAATTTTCTTGTTTGTTTTAACTTTTTTGGATGTCACAAGCTCAAAACACAGGGTCGTGTCCAATGAAGCACGCCCTCGTGCCCCTGATAAAAATTTTCCTTTACCTCCGCTGATGACTTTGGAACGTTGCAAGTCGAATTTAAGACATTTTCTGACAAACATGGGGCCGAGCCTGGCCAAGCACGCCCCCCGTGTTCAACTTTCATGACCTGAATATAAATACCACACTTGTTCCATTCTTTCATCACATCCATTTCTGCTTAAAAAATGTTTGAAAAAATGAAAGAATCAAGTCACGGATGTTCAAGCTAGAATCCTGCAAAGAAACAACATTCTGAAACGCGAAAGCCAACGACTCAAAAATACTTCTTCAAGCTACATGAGTTAATCAAGCAAATGATAGAAATGAACCTCGTCGCATCCCAACGCCCAGCTGAACTTATCCAAAAAGTTCAGGAAATGGGCGAGGAACTCGTTTCCATTAACCGTCAACTTGCAAAACTAAGCAACTGCACTTCTCACTATCCCATCCCAACTCTTCCACATGAAATGTGTGGAGGCTTCTTTTAGAAGCATTTCGTGATATGCTAGGTGCGCTAATGCGCATTAAGGAGTCTGGTTTTGCAGTTTTATATTCTCAGCTTTTAACGTATCATGTAATCATGGGACCTTAGGAAACGTAATTGTTAATTTGTCTTGTGTTATTTAAATTTAGCACTATTTTCGTATCTTTTCCGATGATTTTGAAGTGATCAATCTTAATCGGGTAAATTGCATATGGCGCGAAACTAAAAAACTGAACAGCGAAAAACTGAAACCAGGCAGAATATGGTGAGCACGCCCCAGTGCCTCATGAAGCATGACCTCGTGCTCAACAAGGAATGACAAAATCTTATGTTTTTCAGCCTTTTGTCTTGTTCCACTTCAATTTTGCATGTTAAAACCCGATCTCATTACTTGCAATCTTTATATCCTTTTCTATTTTCACCATTCTTTTCTTTTTTCTTTCAACTTTTCAAGAAATATTTCAAGGATATTGATCAAGAGGTTAGTATGCTATTTCCTATGATTGTAATAGTCATTTACATGTAGTTAGGTGATTAGGTCTCTAAATAAACGAAACCCTAGCAATTATATGTAAATACTTTTACTTAAACATATATGGAATGATGAATGCTTTAACCCCTCTTGTTCATGTTTCTTCTTGAAGATGACTAGTGTTAATTAGTATGTTTAGTTAGTTATTAGTATGTTTCTTTTATTGTTCAAAAGACCGTCTTCATAATTAATGGTGAAATCATTGTTAATCATGTTCAACTTACAAGAATTCATAAGTAGTGTTAAACATTATATATATTTTTGAGTATCTTGAATTATTAACAAGTGACTAAAATGCTAAATGTATAATCTTTGGATTTTCAAGCAAGTAAATGCTCAACCTATGCTTAATCAAGGTTTACAAACAAAACCACGCGTGCTCGAGTCAATTTCATATCTCAAAATGTCAACCGCACCCCCACGTTTCACAAGATGCACCCCCATGTTTCACAAACTTTTCTTGGATGTCAAATTTTAACAGCTTTTAAAACATTAGTTGAATGATTTGAGTCTTATGTCTTGTGAAACCCATGATTATAACCAATATCATGAAACTGTTCTAGAGATTTGTTTTGTATAGTTTAATTTATTTCTCAAATTTCAGGACCATGGATCATCCTTATTTGCTATTTGAAGGGGGCGTGAGAGATGGTGTCGTGATAGACTTCAAAGACTATTACAAAGGGTCGAAAGATCCCACCTGCAAGCAGATGAAGAAACACTGGCGGCTGTCGGATAGCTAGAAAGATATAATAATTTATTGAGTATTTAGTGGAAGTGTCTGTTGTCACAAAACAAACCTCCTGTCTATGAACTAACTCTTGAATTTTTAGCATCTTTTAGATTTAGCATGAAAGACTCTGACCCTTGGGATGAGAATGCAGTTTCATTTAGACTTGGTGATCGTTGGTGTAAGACATCCATTGCCTTGTTCGGTGTATATTTCAGTATCTATACGGAACATGAAGTGAAAGAAGAAATGATATCAGGAATGCCAGCATACCATACCTTTCCAGACGAGGAAAGTAAAGACGCGGAAAGTGGTGCCATGTGGAGAGCATTTTAGGAAAAAATTGGAACAAGGGGTTTTAACTCGAGTAAAACCAAGAGCAGCCAGATACGAGACCCGTTGCTGTGATACATATATCGGTTAATTAGCCATTCCATAACAGCTTGTGGTCAAAGCGAGGGAGTTGTTAATTTAAGGGACTTGTTCATTTTATATTTTATGGTTAATCAATTGCCATGTAATATTGGGTATTTGTTTTGTAGTTTGTTTTCTAGGAATGTGATCGCAGGTGCTCCAATACCCATGTATGAAGGATGCTGGATTCTGAACTTATACGAGAGTTATTGGTGTAGCACTGAGGTAACTGAAGGAGCGATACTAGGATTGTTGGACCTGACCATTTGCACGAGCATGTACATGGTGACAAACCTATCCAATGGGTAGCCAAGATTTATGGATAAAAGGGACAAATCTGGGACCTAGCGGATCCCGAGGAAATCATCATGGACCTTGACATACCGATACAGCCAGAAGGAGCCGGAGCCGGATGACCTGAGTCTTCATGTCATTTACATCGGGAACCGAATGATGTCGCGCACTAGAGAATTCCCAACCATGTTAGACCTATACGAATCAATCCAAACCACCAGCGACTATGCGAGAAGATCATTTGAATATGCCCAACAAGCCTTCAACCGAGTCGAAAATCTGCATTCCTAAGTTGATGAATTGAGCAATGATGTCATTTACATCAGGAACCAAATGTGTCATGAGTGGGGGGATATCCCGTCACAAAGCCCTTTAAAACCGTATCACTTTTAGGGCGCTGGCATAATTGTTTTGTGCCAATCTATCTTTCAATTTATGTCATTTTAATATTAATTATTATTTTTTTGTGTTTAGGATTTTAATGCTTTTAATAAATTGGTGACATTTCATGTGATCCCGAGGATTCTCTCAACTTGAGGGCAACCAAACACAACTGACGAACTCATCATTTTTAGGGGAGTTATTTCATTACCTTTTCTTGGTATTAATATATTAATCACATTAAGGACAATGTGAATTTTAAGTGATGCTATGGAGGTCTCCAAAGACACCATCTGAGATTTGTAGTTTCTTGGGTTTGGCGGGCTACTACAGGAGGTTCATTCAAGACTTCTCTAAGATCGCTTCTCCACTAACCAAGTTGACCCGAAAAGATGTAAAGTTCGTATGGGGTCAAGCTCAAGAGAAGGCATTCGAGGATATAAAGGCGAGGCTAACTCAAGCTCATCTTCTATAATTACCCAATGGAAGTGAAGATCTAGTGTTTTATTATGATGCTTCCTACTCGGGGTTAGGGTGTGTGTTAATATAGAAGGGAAAAGTTATAGCCTATGCATCCCGACAGTTGAAGGTTCATGAGGTCAATTATCCTACTCATGATTTGGAACTAGCAATCACGGTCTTTGTGTTAAAGATTTGGAGGTACTGACTTTATGGGACGAAGTGCACCATATTCAACGACTACAAGAGCCTGAAGTACTTTTTTAAGCAGAAATATTTGAACATGAGACAAAGGAGATGGTTGGAGCTTATAAAGGATTATGATTACGAGATCTATTACCATCCGGGCAAAGCCAACGTGGTGGCGGATGCCCTTAGCCAAATAGAGAGACCCGAGCCGATTCGGGTGAAGGCTTACCAGTTGATCATGACCTATCATGTGATGAAGCAAGTCAAAGAATTTCAAGATGAGGCATTGAGAAGATCATCTTAACTTCGAAAGAATGAGAGGTCCGGTTGCGGAATTGGGTGAAAACACGCTTGGTGTTAGAACCCTATTTGGAAGAATGTGGATTCCTCGTTTTGGGGATCTACGCATGAAGATCATGGATGAAGCTCACAAAACTTGATACCCCATTCATCCTGGCGCCACAAAGATGTATCAAGACATGAAGAAAGATTATTGGTGGCCGGGTATGAAGCGTGATGTGGTGGAGTATGTGAGTAAATGCCTTGCTTGTTTGCAAGTGAAGGCTGAGCACCAAAAGCCATATGGAAAGATCCAACCTTTGGATATACCGGAGTGCAAGTGGGAACACATCACCATGGATTTCATTACAAAGGTACCACGTACTCTGAAAGGGTATGATGCTATATGGGTGATTGTTGATCGTCTGACGAAGAGTGCTCACTTTCTACCGATCTGCGAGACATATTCATCTGAGAGGTTGGCGGATCTTTTCATTAAGGAGATTGTAACTCGTCATGTTGTACCGGTGTCTATTGTGTCTGATCATGACACCCGGTTTACATCAAAATTTGGGAATAAATTTCACGATGCTATGGGGATGACGTTGCATATTAGCACCGCTTATCATCCTCAAATAGATGGTCAATCAGAAAGGACCATTCAGACGCTGTAGGATATGCTTTGTGCATGTGTTATCGATTTTGGAGGAAGTTAGGATGACCACTTACCGTTAGCTGAGTTCACATATAACAACAGTTATCATGCCAGCACTGGTATGCCCCCTTATGTGCTATATGGTAGGCGATGCAGAATACCCGTCTATTGGGGTGATATTGGTCAGAAAGAGTTAGGAAGTGTCAAGGTGATCGAGGCTACGAATGAGAAGCTTGAAAAGATCAATGCCTTCATGAAGGCAACTAAAGATAGACAGAAGTCGTATGCTGATAAACGACGCAGACCGATTAAATTCCAGTTGGGTGATAGAGTTATGCTGAAAGTCTCACCTTGGAAAGGTATCATTCGATTCAAAAGGCGAGGCAAGTTGAGCCCAAGGTACATAGGGCCTTTCCGAATCAGTGCTCGAGTAAGAAAAGTGGCCTATAGACTGGAGTTACCAGAGGAGTTAAGTGGAATTCATCCGACATTCCACGTATCTTATATAAGGAAATGTTTGTCAGACAAAGATATGATTGTTCCACTAGAGCATATCGAGGTAGATGAATGGCTCAATTATGTGGAGCAACCAGTGGCGATCATCGACCGTAAAGAGAAGAGATTGAGGAATAAAGTGGTCCCACTTGTGCGTGTACAATGGGAGCACAGAAAAGGATCTGAGTCTACGTGGGAGACTGAAAAAGAAATGAGGCAACATTACCCACGTTTGTTCGAGGAATAACAGGTTTTAGGAACAAAACCTATATAAGGGGGTGGACTTATAACACCAGGTTGTTTTCTTTGAAGCCGATGAAAGAAGAAAAAGAAATAAAGCCCAAAGTCGAGGGACCAAATTTGCCAAAATGAGAAAATCTTTGGAGGAGTGGGATATAAAAGGGGCATGGCAGCCCATTCTCCTCTTTTCATTCGGCTAGAGAGAGAGAGAGAGAAAGGAGCAAGAGCAAAACCTAGGGTTATTTTAAGAATCAAGTGCAAAAGTCAAAGTCAGGCGAGTGTGTGAGAAGCTATACTCGAAGGGGCTGTTAATGTTAGTTCTAGGACCCCTCTTTTACACGTTTTCAACTGATTTTGGAGCTGGAACACATGGCAAATCGTTTTGGTTGTGTTGGGTGTAAAAACCCGTATGTATGTGTTTGTGTATGGGTGTGATTCGGTTGCAGTTTGATTTCGGGCTTGGTTGTGCTTGAATGATGTCGTGGTTGTGTTTCTAGCGCTTAGGATGGTTGGTTTTAGCCTAGAACATGTTAGAAAAGGGACTAGAAGCCGAAAGCTGCAGTGAAGGTTCGAAGGGGACTGCATTCTGCACCAAGCTAGTGTTATGCGACTGGAAGCCAAGCAACCGAATGGCGTGCGACCGGAGGACATATGACCGAAAGGCATACGACTGAAGTCCATACACATGGGTGCCATTCGACTGAGAGTCATACGCATGATGGTCATGCGACTGAAGGAAATACGGGTGGGGGTCATATGATTGGGGAAAATGCAGATGAAGGTCAAACGACTGAAGTCCATACGCCCGAATACCATGCGACTGAGGTTCATACGCATGGGGGCCATGCGACTAAAAGCTATGCGACTAGGAGTCCATACGCCTAAGTGTTCATTCTCCCATAGGGTCCATTCGTCTGGTGTTCATTTGCCTAAGTGTTCAGTTGCCTGGGAGGCCATGCGACTGAAGGGTGCCCATACGCCCAAATAGGGCTTGTGCGCCCGAAAGAGCATAGTTTAATTTTCTGACTTTCGGGAATATGCATAGAGGTAGGCTTTGACTTAGGAGGTTACCGGGGGTTCATGTAAGTTGACTTTTGAGGTCATAAACGTTATGTTGGGCATGAATGATGATGTATGATGTTGTATGTTTATGCATGATGGTATGTATGATGTATGTTATGTATGTATGATGGTGTCGTGTATGCCGATGTTTGTATGTTTTTGTTGATGTTCCTTGATATGTGTGATTATTTTCCCGTGGCTTTACGTTGAATGTTAATGAATGAAATGAAAAGTATTATGTAACGTAAAGTGAAAGATAATGAAAAGTGGAATGAAATAAACGAATGGATGCATTAATGAATGAACGAATGAAAGAAATGCTTGCAAGCAAATGTATGGAGGTTCACACTCAATGAGGAGTGTTAGCTCAATCGTGTGTAGGTTAGCTACCCTATGAGGATGCACACTAGGGCTTAATCCGTGTGATTAAGCAAATGTATGGAGGTTCACACCCAGTGAGGGGTTGTCAGCTCAACTATGTGCGGATTAAATAGCCCATGAGGATGCACACAGGGGTTCAATCTTTGTGATTGACCATATGTATGGGGTCCTTGTCGCTTAACCCAAGATGAATTGCTTAGTGCTCTAGAGGGGGGTTAAGCACATGAGAGGACCTAGATGAAAACGAAGAATAATAAATGTACGAAATGAACGATGATGAAGATAATTATTATTATCTATGTGTACATACGATGTGTGATCACGCTCTAAGTCTGGTATGATTTGAAGGAAAGTAAAGGACGGTTTTAAACGAAAGATAAAGTATGTTTTATTATAAAACTAGAACTCACTCAGCAACCCTGACTTTTATGTGTTTCCAGTTGGCATGTAAAGTTGCTGAGGATGGCACGAGGCGGCTACTCAGCTCTTTTGGATGGCATTTTTTTGTATAATGTTTTTTCATTATAATGCGAACAAATGATATTTTGTATGAATGTTGTATTATTTTGCAAAAGCGTTTATTATAATGAAATAAAATGTTTGTTTTAATGTTTCCGCTGTAACGTTTTCCTTAAATTGATTTAATTACATGTTTTATGTGCAATGATTGGCCATCTATAAGCGTCCCGAGAACGGGGCCATACAAGGGGGGAGGAATAACCTACATGCACAAGAGGAAGGCGTTCAAGACCTTACCCAAATTGGATTTGAGAAGGTTGGCAACTTTGCCATTACTAATTGCTAAACTAAGTGAAAGAGCCTCATTGCTCTAGAAGGAGATAAAGAGTGGATTGAATTACAACTTTGAGTCATTCGACTTTATGAAAGCTGAGAGGAGAAGATTGAAGAAGGATAAGGATTGGGAAATAGGAAAAGGAATGATTGTGCTAAGTGCGAATTCCCTAAAGACAGTGAACAGGGTCAGACTGGCAGATCCCCTCCCCTAGCAATTACAAAACTTTGTGAAGTGATTTTACAATAACAATACGGCAGAGGCGGTGATCAGGGTAAAGAATGGGGGTGAGTTCAAACTGTTTGATCCAATGGAGTTTTTCAGTTTTTGTGATGAACACCTGATAGTTCTTTGTGAAAACCACATTAATGTAGGGGCTGTGGAAGAGATGCGAAAGGAAACCAGTCATTTATAACTATGGCTAACAAAGTCAGAGGAGTGTGGGTCGAGGTGAAAGAGCTTGCGGAGAGAGTGAGAGCTCAGGATGATCTAGACATGGATGTGAGGGTCTTATCTAGACAATTTGAGAAAGGTGGTGCTCGTTTCGACGGAACTAATGAAGCAGTAGGTGACCAGGGTGAATCATTTGCTAAAGCTCCCGTGGAAGAGGCTGCAAGAGGTAATGAAGAAACATCAGATGCAACAGGAGAGACTGGGGCTGACACGACAAATCAAGACAACTGAAGGAGGTAAGATCCAACCTAGGGGAGCATTGAAGATCATGTATAGGTTGGACTCACCTTAAATTAGAATGTTCATATTATTGTGTAATAGGTCTAATGTGAGTTTACTTTTGTATGTATTTAGTTTAATTTTGTAGTCCAGTGAAACTGTGAACGAAACTGTAGTTTCGCTCACAGTCAGTTGTTTACTTCTCACGAAGAAACTGTTGTTTCTGCCGGGCGAAACTATAGTTTCGGCAGTATAGTTTCGCTAACAGGGAAACTGTCTGCGAAACTAAGACTTCTATATATAGTTTTGATCATTTTTATTGTTGGCTAATATTACAAAACCCTAATCATTTATCATTGTTCAAAGTGAGTATTGTAAACAATCTATTCATAGAAATATCATTGTGCTTTGTTATTATTGTGTATTGATCATCATCATTGTTCTTATTATTGATACGTTTGTGGTTTATTTTAATCTTCTTCATCTTCATTATCTATTGTCTCCATTTGATATTGAACGATCCAACATCTCATCTGTACTGGAAATCGATCAAATGGACCAACAGAGTTACTTTGTAGAATTCTCTCGGGAATCAAGTCTTCAAGATTATTTGGAGGCTCGGGAGGTGCATACAACACTTGGAAGAAGCTCGGGATTGGACAAACACCATCCATTGGGTATCACCGGTTTGATTGTTCCATTTCACTAATGATTTCATATCTATATTCTTTCTTATCTATTGTTATGTTCAAGCTCATCATGAGCTAAACTCTTATTATCATCCTAATTGGATGGAACTTATGTAATTTGTGATGAACTAATGGTGTGATATATATTATGTTAATGTTATGGTGGTCTTGGGAAACTTTTGATGGGTAGTACTTACATTTGAACGGGAAGTTATAAATTTATGGTTTGTAATTGCGATTGTCATACACAGTTGAAAAATGTATGATCAGCTTTTATTCACGAAACCGGTCTTCATAATAAATTCATGGCTAATGAACTTGAGATGGTTATTAGAAATCATATCACCTTAACTTTTGGATCATTTGCGGGTTCCCTTTTATTAGTCTGAGAAATCTATAGTAATTATTTCAGTTTTCTAAAATTAATAGTATGTTAGGAAGGAACTTGATCAACTCTCTTTTAACATTAAGTTATGTTTTGAGAAATCATATATCAAAAAGGTTACAAAAGATTTACCTACATTACTAGGGTTTTGATCTAAGTGGTAAAATCAGCATGACATGATCCTAGTCACTATGGCAACAACATAGACGAGAAATTGCGCTAGCTCATCTTTATAAGCATTAACATAACTACATTAATCAATATCTTTAAATCACACTACCTATCACACCCTCAAAATCCACATGCGGAGTTTAACCGCGAGGCGTGTGAACAAACCAGGATCACAGTCAATAGTTACTCAGAACGACTCTATATGCAATAATTAAACCAAATCAACCAAAGTAAAACTTGAAAACTGTGCGGAAGCGTATAACAAAAACAACCCAAAGAATTAGAAATGTATAATGTGGCAAAACATGTGCCAACCCAAAGAACAATACAAAA
>BJCM01211004.1:0-12708 GCA_018326385.1 Flaveria bidentis
CAACAGCAACAGCAACAGCAACAGCAACAGCAACAGCAACAGCAACAGCAACAGCAACAGCAACAGCAACAACAACAACAACAACAACAGCAACAACAAAAGCAACAGCAACAGCAGCAACAACAACAACAACAACAAAAATAAAAATAATATTTATAATAATAATAATAATAATAATAATAATAATAATAATAATAATAATAATAATAATAATAATAATTCATGAATATAATCAATGTTTAAGATAGTTGGAAAAAACCCTTACTAACACCCGGTGCATTATTCACTTAAACCTACTAAATATAATAAATCAAAAAGATTATTAGTAATAAATAACATGTTTTCTTAATGTTATCATAATGATTTCTTACTCTAATTAATCAAAAACCTGTTTTTTATTCATAAATTTATACTTGTAATCATTTTTTCAAACAAACCATAGCACTTTCTTTTTTTCCAAATTTAACTACTTGCTAATTTTCTTTGCAATTATACTCTCCGGTTATGTCAAATTTAGACTTAATCTTCTTTACTAATTATTTTTAACTAATTTACAATACAACCCATTAACTTAAATATAATTATCATTTACGCATTCACTAATATTTTCCTTTGCTTTAAGGTTTCATTTTTAACTATATTTCTTCATGTATTATTTTTTTATCAATGTTTCATATGTGAATTTTTACGAATGATTAATACTAACATATAAATTAAAAGAATTAAGATTTTTAAATTTTTCAATCCTATGCATAACATGAGTCATGCCGACTAGTATTTTTCAAACAAACGTAAAATCCCATTTGATCAAATATATTTATTAGTAAAGGTTACTTTTTAAGATTCATTTGATTAATTTGTTCAGTTTCGTTATGATTATTTTGTTGATTATTAAGATTCATTTCTTCATCTTCATTATTCTTACTTTTTTCATTTTCAATATTCGTTTGTTACTTTTATTATGATTAGTACTTGTTCATATTCATTATAAGTATATTGGTCACTTCTAATATTAGTTTCTTTATTTATATTTGTTTGATAGTTAAAAATTAAAAAGCTATATATCCTTTTTGCGATTCAATATAAGTATATATCTTGTTATGGTTTTCTTTTCCTTTTTGCAGTACATAAATTCCTATTCGATTGATCATGTAACACTAAAGAGACAAAACAATAAAACAACTTGAACAAATTAATGGTCTAACAAAATATGATCTATTCAATAACAAAATTGCAAACAAAATTCAAGTGGTCAGTGGAATCAACGTAAGCATTTTGAAGTTAATAGTCAAGTGATTAGTGGAATCAACTTTATTCAAGTGATACAAATTTAGTTTCTACAAAACTTATAAAGTATATAAGTTTATAAATAATTTGGGTTATTTTTAAATTAGAGTTTTAAAAGGTTAAGGGTTTAAATTGTAGATTTTAAAACTTAAATTAAAAGGTTTTACATAAAATGTTAAACATGATAAACATGAGGGACCAAAAGTGTAAACTTTGATTTAAAACCCAAACCACCCACCCCCATCGTTACCCGTAACTCCAGCAACATATCCGGCCAAGCTCCCGCAAACGGAGTCCCTCCTGAAACTTTAATTAAAACTCAATTAAATCATTTCCAAGCCGTTACTTGATTGTTTCGAACTTAACACCATATTTAATTGTGATTATTTGATCATTAACACATAAAAGTCAAACCGAAGGAAACACATTCAAAAACCATAATCGATTTCGACTCAATTCGGGTTGAATGATCATAATTATCAAGCTATAACGTTCCTATGATTACTACAACCATAACACCTCAATCAATCGAACATATAATTGCTTAATTTTTCATGAATTCAAATCGAAACATCCGAATTAAACAATGAAGTTGTTCGAGCTAAAACCGATCACATTAAACCTATTTAATCGAGGGAAAACTTCAAAATCGATTCCTTAAAGCTTTCTGAATTATCAATCATACAAACAGAACACACACTCGTCGTCTTCGATCACCATCATCTTCTTCGACCTGCAACTCATTCGAAGGCCCCGTTCTGAGCTTTTTAACATGCAATTGATTGAGGGCTTTTATTTATTATCATTCTTAGAAGCTTCATACGAAATGAATTTGATTATCATCGCTATTTGCATCTCGAGTCTCATACCTCTTGGTCGCAACATGTTCATTTTTTTATTCATATCGTTTTAATCTCGAAAAGGTAAAATGATCCTACCTTTACAATCATTTTGATGTGTTAAACAATAACCCTAAACTGATTTCAACTATCATGATCGAATTAGGGTTCAACTTGGAGCAATGGCAATCTAGGGTTCTTAATGGAATTGGGGGATTATCTCAATAACAATTTTTAAAATTTGTTTTGTGTTTGAAACCAAGACTTGGGCTTTGGCCCAACGGTTACCACACTAGTCCTATTAGCAGGAGGTTCCAGGTTCGAATTAGGCCTCTGCTACTTTATATTTTAATTTTTTTCTTTTTTTACATTTTTAATTCAGAAAAATTATTATTATATTATTAAATCAAAATAAAAATTATTTCGTTAACTAAAACATTTTATAAATTATTAAATTAATTTTAAAGGTTTTAAAAACTTATGATTTTAAATTTAGTACTTTTTAAAGAATAACAAAGATTATAGAAAACATTACTAAGTCATTTATATGATTTAAATGTTATAAACTTATTATGGTTCAAATATAGATTATTTCAAAACATTATAAATCTACATGTTAAATAATTAATTATTCAAATAATTATTTAAATAATTAGTCATTCATCTATTCATTTAACCATGTTATATCATAAATAGTTAATAAATTTATTCCTTAAACTTTTATTTAAATTCTTGAAACTTATAAAACAATATAATTTTCTATTATTCTTTACTCATACTTTAAGATTTTGATATTATAAAACCTTCATAAAAATCATTTAAACGATTAAAAAATTTATAAAATGAATTTAAATAAAGCCTAAATAATTTTAAATTATTTTTCATGTTATTTAAATAAATATTCAATTATTTATCTTTATAAGATATTAAATAATTAACTATTATATTAATTATTTCTTTTCACACATTATACTTAATCTTTATTAAATCAATTGTTATAAATTAAATTATTAAATAATTTATTATCAATTTTATTCTTAATTGATTTATTCCATCTTTATTGAATCAAAAACATAATTGATTGCATTATTTTATTTTATTTGACTTAACTATTAAAACCTCCTAATTTCAATTGAAACCCTAATTTATATTTGGTCGTTAATCATATCTTTATTTTAATCCTAAGACACCAAATCTTAGGTTGAATCATGAAGAAAACATTAAAGTAATCTTATCTTCTTATTGTTATCTTAAGTGCACCTTATAGCATGTGAGTTTTCATGTCTCTTTTTTACTTTATTTCACATTTTTTTGGAGTGAAACATGTTAACGTATAAACTTATATTTGTAAACATCTTGATACTTGTAAATGTACATGCTAACCTTTTTGTTTATTATATATATAGAGATACGTATAATTAGTTAGTAGTTAATTAGATCATATTAATTACATATAACTACATAAATGTTATATAATTAAAGTAATTAAATTTGTTGATTATTAGATAATTAAATAGGATTAAAGTGTAATACTAAGTTTGGTATTAACTATAAATGAATGATTAAGGGTTATAAGAAAAGGCTACACCAATACTCCTAATTCCCCTCCCCATTTCTAGCTGCCGTTGTCACAGTTCCTAGGAAATGGACACACTACTATGTGGTTATCAAGAGGACCGAGAACCTTAAGACTCTCACTTTGACAGAGTTGTATGTATTCTCAGTGGATACCAGATGGAGATGAACATGTAAGGTTCACCTGGTAACTCCAGCAATCAAATGAGTTTAACTTTCTAAAATGGTCAACCTTAACCGCAGAAATGACCCAAATTCCTCCATGTAACTTCACAGGCAACACAATCAAGTTACTTTGTTGCACTCTGAGAAAGATCCTAGTTTCTCAAAGGTTTGTCAGGTTTTCCTTTATCAAACTATTCCACCTCCCTTACCATTGGTTTTGTTCTTTATGAAAATCATTTGCTTGAATTTTGGAAGACCAGTCAAGAGGTCATCATTGATGGGGAGAAGGCACTGTCTGCTACAATGAAGGGGAGAACAATCTTCTTTACTCCAGCCAATATTAACACCCACCTTCAGCTGGATGATGAGCAAGGTAAATTGTCATTTCTCAAAGAAGCTGTTAACCACTCCTTTGAGCAGATAGGCTATGAAGAAGATTTCTCTGTCAAGACCTTTAGGAAAGAGAAGGTCTCCTCCTAGTGGAAGTACTTACTTCATGTGGTTATCCACATCTTGTCTAACAAGCATGGGGGCTGTGACCAGATTCCTAAAGATCTTTCCTTTATAGTGCATAGGATGGTTCAAGGGGTCAAGTTCAGGTAATCTCAGTTTGTTTATACAAATTTGCTTGCTAACTTGGACTCCTTAGAGTATTATATGTTTCCTAGATATGTTTAACACATTCTTAACTATAAACTGGGCTCATAGATGAGGGAAAAATATAATATTATTAAATTGGGACAAATGAAGCCCGACACCTTTATAATTTTGAAGAAGCCAACTGTTGGTTTCTCTCGAGTAGAAACAACCCTTGTCCCTAAGATATTAGAGCTTATTGCTCAAAGTGACAACCTAGAAACACAAGCTAGTGTTAAACCCACACCTTTACCTCTCAACCACCAAAACAACCACAAATTACCCTCACCTACCAAAGAAGATCCAAACAAACCCCAGCACAAGCTATTCAGTTTATGCAGTCCCCCATATCTCTACCCACATAGGAAGAAGTGGACACTGGAGCTCCCACTTCTCCTGAGGAGTAAACCACTCCCATCTCTTCAAGAATCAGTGTTGAGGTTCCTCATGCATAGCCTGATGAGCTCATTAGCCCAAGAGCCTTAAGCATTCACTTTGTGTCTCAACAGTCAAGTGAACAACCTTCAAGGGAAAGCTACTATCCCCAGCCTTTAGATTTAAACCAACCAATTCCCAGCCTTGACTTTTATGATGATGAAGACTTGGGATTTAGTGAGTACCATCAATCTCTTTTCTCTTCCCTTACTCAAAGAGATATGAGTGCTCCTACATCTCCCCTGTCTAGCCCATATCATCCACTTACTACTGTGTTGGATCTCCCTAAACATGTTCAGGAGGTTCATATGGAAGAGGCTCTCACTTCTGCAAGTGATTGCATTATTAAAACCTCAACCATGGCAACTCAGCCCATTGACATTTATGTTGAAGTTGTCAGTGAGCAGAGAAAAACCAACTGGCAAGAACATGATGTTGGTGGTGAGACAGAGGACTTTGGTCCAATAATCTCATCCCCCAATGAATCTTCTAATAAAGAGGAGTGGAATCTGAGACTAAAGGTGCAAAAACTGTCAAAAGCATGCACCTATTTGGTCTCTAAGGTTAGTCACTTGGAATCTCAGGTGACTACCTTACAAAATAGGGTAAATGATCAACAAATTGAGATATCCTATCTCAAGGAGAAACTAGCTGGGAGACCTTTAAGAAGAGCTCAACTAGAAACACAAGAACCTATGGATGTGATTGACCTAACTCCTAGCTTACCTATGCAAGTGGGTGATGCTACCAAAAGGAGGAGAAAGTCATTACAATCACAGAACCTAGGAATTCTTTATAGAGTATGGACACTGAGGACTCACCGTCCTCACTTGCAGTTGTTCATACTCAGAAACTTCCTCAAGTTCATATTAATGTGGACTTTATAGACTCTTTCATTCAGAGTCTCTTTGAGGAAGGTTACCAAGGGCTGTGTCATCTCCACCTCAAGAAACTTCCAACTACATCATAAGGTGGAGGTATGATGCTGATAGAAGAGCCCTTATCCTTCAAAGAGTTTAAGGGCAGCAAGAGGTCTTCAACTTTCAAACCTTGAACTACTATGAAGGTCTTGACCTTATCAACATGTCACTTGTCAACCCAAGCCAATCTAGACAAGCTAGCAAGTAGGCTCAAAGGATTCAAGATAGCATTACTAAAGAGTTCAGCCTCAGAAGGAGACAAAGGCAATCGGGTAATGTCATTGGTCAATTGGATGTTGAGGCAGACCTTGAGATTAGCTTCAAAAGGAAAACATTGACTGAAGGCCTAGTGATAGAGCCTGAGAGCCATGTCTCACAAACAACTACTTCAGAAATCCATTCCTATATGAGACACCTACCAGTGAAGGTGTATCTTAACCTCTCTCTAGCCAGAGCATGGATGCTACACCAAGCAATAAAGACCAAACTCTCTCCACCCTAAGTCACAAAGGTTTGTCGGTGACAAAGGTAAAAGGATTCTAACTCCTAAGGAGATTGAGGAGGAAAGAGAGAGAGAGAGAGAGGAAAAGGAAGCTAAAGGGAGAAAGTTTATTTGTTGGGTCTGCTAGCTTCATGGAAGCTGCAATCAGAGCTGCCCCTAGAATAAACACTCAAGATGATAAGTTAAGGGCAGTTAGAATTGATTACTTACAGACCAGGAACTATGATATTGATAACATAATCTTCCTCCACTTAGAAGAATTGAATGAACTGGCTAACATGGAAATATCAAGGGAGAAGAAGGAAGCAGAGGATGCAAGATTGCTTCTTCAGATCATGGAGAAAAAGAGACTAAAAAGGCTTTACAAACATTTCGTACTCTCTCACCAGTTCCATAAATCCTTGTGCAAGAGACTATGGCACCATAAGAACCTTAGGTAGATAAAGAAACTGATAGGATCAACATGATCAACTACATGAGTATCATAGGTCTCTACCAGGCAGATGCACTTCTTCCCTTGGGAGTTGAGTACATTAAGTTTGAGTATCTCAAACAACTTGAGCTTAAAGTTTCAAAGAATGGAAGGCAACAAAGAAGAAAATGAGGGAAGAAGATGGCAAGTCAAGAGCCATCATCCAAATAAGCCAAAAGAAGTCTACTGATAGACAGAGGATGATGAGCTTCTTGAAGCTTTATGGATTCTCCGGAAGGAGACTTTGCCCTATGTCTTTATCCATTATTGATGAACACATTAGGGTGATCAAGTAGAAGATCAAAAGAGGAGAACCTTCAGAATTACACTCCCCACCAAGTCGGGTCCCTCAAGAAGTGGAGGTTAAGGTTGAACCTTTTAAGACAACACAACTTGAACCTCCTGCTGAGTCTCAGTATGCTTTATCTTCTAATTCACAGCAGGGTCCTACCCCCTCTCATTCTGAACCTGTGAGAGTGGAAGACCCAACTGAGAAAGACAAGGATGATCAACAAGGTGTTGCAGGCTAGTCTTCTTAATTAAAGTGTTCAAAGAGGAGGAAAAGGATGGATTCTAAACCAAAGTCTAAGAAGAAAAAGAAGATAGAATCATCCACCTTCAAACCTCAGGATGAGTCAGAATATCTTGAGGAAGTGCAATAAGAGGAAGCTCCAGCAACTCCTATTCAAGTAGCTCTTATGGTATCAGGAAGACCCATCGTATAATGGACTTACACTATCAATCCAGAGAGATGGTATGTTATCAGAGATCAAGGTGTTGAAGATGTCTATACATGAAAAGACATGTTCAATCTACCTCTACATGATCTCTTTGAGATGAGAATACACTATGATAGTCTAAGTAATCTTGACCATCTAATGAACAAAGGATTGGTCATCATCATCATAAGGACTATTGACATATGAAGTCTTCAAATGTTTTGGTAGCATCAGCCTAGGGGGATTTTGTAAGGTTCTGTATAAGGGTGATGCATCTAAAACATCCAATAACATCCAAAAGTCTATCCTGGATGCATGCACTAAGTGTTGAGTAGAATGCTTCGAAAGTTTTACACCATGCACTAGAAAATATTATAAGTGTAAAATCTTCCGAAGCTTAAAGTGAAGTTTTTCGAAGCTTCAAGCACAAAGTCTTCCGAAGCCAAGAAGTGAAGACAGATTATCTTCCGAAGACTTTTGAAGAAATGCTTTTATATGATGTACTTTACCATAAAACTGAACCACCTTTCTGCTACAACTCTGTTGACTCACCAACTTTCACAAGTTGGTGAAAAGGTCCATGCTTTTGGTAACAGTACATTGAGGTCTTGAGTCCTTTACTTTCTACTTTATGTAGTTTTATCCTTTTTGTAATATATTAGGATGTAAGCTATGACATGTCATAGTCACTAGTCAAAAGACAATCCGCCTTTCGACTCTACATTGATTTTGTTGTTGTCTAGATCATGTATCCAGTTGGCCTTCAAAGTATGGCCGACTGTAGGATGTATTATAAGTATCTTAGGTCATTGTAACTTATCTTAATGCTTGTACACTTGAAAAAGAACTTGAGAGAAATATACAACATCCTTGAAAACCAAAATAATTGTGTTGTTTTTGTTCTTAGTCTGTCTCATATTTGCTAGTGTTCTAAGTGTCAATCTTGTGTTACCGGTTTCCTATTTGATCTGAAAAGTGTTCTAAGTTGTATCTCCTTATTGTGTGTTATGTTGTAAGTGACCAGAACTCCCTTAAACGGTCCTGCAAAACCTATTCCTATAGCTGATCTATTCACAAGATCTTTCCTTAAGCCTTTTGTTAGGTGATCAGCCAAATTAAATATAAATTCAACAGATATCAAACCATTCATGATTAATTCTCTAATCATGATATATCTAACACCTAAGTGTCTAGACTTCCCATTGTACACTTGACTATACACTTTAGCCAAAGTAGCTGCACTATCATACCTGATAGAGATCGATGATATCAGTTTTGGCCACAATGGAATCTCAAAGATTAGATTTCTTAGACATTCAACTTCCTTCTTAGCTACATCATGAGCAACATATTCATGTTCCATAGTCGAAATAGTTATGCATGTTTGTTTATTTGATGGCAAAGCAATAGCACCACCACCAAGTAGGAATACCCACCCACTTGTACAAGAATGATCTTTTATATTTGTTATCCAACTTGCATTAGAGTATCCTTCTAAAACTGAAAGAAAACTCGAATATCACAAGCCATAACCACTTTGTACGTTTGCTGAGCAGACCAATCAACACATAATCTTAGCAATCCTAGATCACACGCTCCGTGGGTACAAGATCGAAAAGAATGCATTGGATGGATGCCCGGGCATTGAGAAGGAAGGACTTAATAGTGATGTACTTTGTAATATACTTTTTGCTACCTTGCTCCCCCAAAGGTAGTTGTTAAGGGAGAGCTAGGGGGAACACTCGCCAGCAAGCACCTGGATAGACTAAAAACAGGGGAAACTATGATTCCTTTCAGGTACCTAAACAACCTATTCATAGCTTGCCAATGATGTGTGCTTGTATTACTAGTAAAGCTACTCAGTTTTCCTATAGCATAAGCTATATTATGCCTTGTGCTTATCATGACATACATCAAACACCTAATATCTTTTGAATATTACAAATATGAAATAAAATCACCTTCATTAGGCATAATGTTGATGTTAGGATCTATAGGAGTATTAACCGGAGAACAATCAAAGTAATTGAACTTCTTTAATACTTTTTCAAATAAAATTATATTATGTCATTAATATTCCATTGTTGTTCCGTTTTATCCTTATACCTAAAATAACATTCTCCTCCTTAGATTTTTCATATCAAACTTAGAAGACAGTAATTTCTTTGTCTTATCAGTCTGATCTAGCTTAGTACCAAAGATCAATATATCATCCACATGCAAACAAATAATTATCCCGAGGGTTTAATTTTATCTATACACACTTATCTACTTGATTCAAAAGAAACCCATTAGATAAAATAACCTCATCAAATTTCTATTGCCATTGTTAGGGGCTTGTTTAGACCATACGGTGATTTGGTGAGTTTACATACTTTGTGTTCATGCCTAGATAAAAGCAAAACCGCCAGGTTGTCTAATAACATAGAACCTATAACTTTTTTAATTTTCAACATAGCCTAGGAAAATACAATCTATTCCTTTATCACCTAAGTTCTTTTATTTAGGTTAAGTAAGACAAACAATAACTCTACAACCCCAAACTTTTAAAAATTTCAAAATAGGAGGGTTTTTTCCATAACTCATAAGGAGTTATTTTGTTCTTTTTATTAGGAGTTCTGTTTAATAGGTAACATGTAGTTAGCATTGCTTCTCCCTAGAATACATCACTTAGACTAGAATACGATAACAAGAAACTCATCATTTTCTTTAATGTTAAAATTTTCTTTTAGCAATACTATTATGTTGTGGTGTATAAGGAGCTATAGTCCAATGTATTATTCTAGTGGACTGGAAGAACACTGGATCATAATGCTCACCTCCTTGATTCGTTCAAAGAGTTTTAATTAGATCACTATGAAATAACTCAACTTCTTGTTTATAAACTCTATCAAATGCTTCATCTTTAGTGTGAACAAGATACACAATAGTATCATGTTGCAACATCTATGTAAGTGATTACATACTTCTCATTACCAAGAGATGATGTGTTATGAAAATCACATACATAAGAATGAATGAGTTCTAATACCTTGGATTCCCTTTTAACATACTTCAAAGGTTTTCTAGTAATCTTAGTTAACTTACAGGTGTGACATTTATTATCATGCATATCAAAGGCAGGTATCAAATTCATTTATAACATATCTTTCATTCTAAAGAAATTATCATGACCTAATCTAGCATGTCACAACTTGGAGATATAATTTACATTGTTAGATTAATAAATGGAACATGATGTTAAATTTAAACATACCATTAGATATATACCCAAATCTGTCACACCCCAACCTTAACGGCGGAAACGTTGAGATGTGAGAGTTAAGATCACTCAAAACCACATAATGCTATTATTAAATCCAAATATATTAATTATAAGTTTCAATTGCAACGTTACAAGCATAAGTCTCAAACAAAGATAACATCATGTATAAAAGTTAAATGTAACAAGTTCATCCATTTATTTCTCTAGGTCCAATCCTAGATGTGATAAGCTTCAAAGAGTAGTAATCATACTTGAGGATTTCCTGAAACATGTTAAAAATAAAAGGTCAACAATAATGTTGGTGAGATTTCTATAGTTTTCAATACATAAGTATATAAAAGATGGCAATTCATGTTGTAAGTTAGAAAACAAAGTAACTAGGGATGTAAGACAGAATGCACAATAAAACCTTGACAAAATTTTAAAAGTCTCAAACATTTACAAGTATATACGATTAGCTAAGTGTACTTGGATTAACCAAGCAGGTTTGTCAGGATCATAGATCTATAATGTCGCCAGACTAGTAATAGTTAATGATTATACATATAATCGACATTACATGGTAGCTACAAAGATCATCTAACCACAACATACAAGTGAATTGCCATAAGTTTACAAGAATCAAACGTTTTACAAATGCAATGGTTATAATGTAACATGTTTCACCCCAAAGTGTGAAAATATGAAAAAGGGGTATTGAAATACTCACAAGGCAATTAAATATATAATTGATGAATAATAAAGAAATAAAATGCGTCGCTCCAACGTAAACCGTCACGAGTCACCTAATTAAATAATTACAAGACTTAAATTTAATTCTAAGTTCGACAAGTTAACGAGAACTAGGGTTTCAATTTGGTATTTGTCAAATGATTATATTTAAACAAATGGAATAAATTTATATTTTCTTGAAAAATTTATATTTATATTTTATTCAAAGTTATGAAAGTAACAATTATAATAATTTTAAAAGGTTATCTATAAAGTTCAAATAAATTTTTATAACTAAAAGTTTATTACTAGATAAACAAAATTAATTAAAAAGAAATATTTGAACCAATGATAATTTACTAATTATTATTTTCCATCCATTTTATTAAAACAACTATTAAACAAGTTTTGTTAAAACGCTTTATCAACAAAACATTTTTATTCAATCTTAGAAAAATTTTAGAAAATCTTTAGAACTTTTGAAAATATTTGAAATTCATAAAAAATAATTTAAGATATTTTTTAAAATTAACCTTTAGGCTAAAAGTCTTAAAAAAATTACATGAGGGTCCCCGGATTCGAACCCGGGACCTTATGCTTAAGACACATAAACCTTAACCATTGAACCAAGGCCTCAGCCGTGAGTCTTTTTGGTTTCTAAACCTTGAAAACCCTTATTGCAAACCATACCCAAGTCGTATGAACCCTAGGTTCAATCGACCCCAAATTGAAGCATCAAGTGATGTTATTTACTAAATTATTGTTAGGGCTTTCATTCATCAGTTGTAAACAAGCATGCACATGCCTTCAATTACCCGGATCGAAGTGTGGAGCACAAGAATGGATGAAGAATAGGTCCCGAACAAACTTGATTTTGTTCGATGTGCAACTACTGTTAATAATCCAATTTATTATGCAGAAAGCTTCTAATGGACTCTGAGATCAAAAGCCCTCTTCCAATTTTGGTTTAGATGACCAGTTGGCGAAGTTTGAATGGGGGTCGATTCGCGAGGAAGATGATGGTGGAATGAGAATTATGAGCGAATTTCAGATAGAATTTTGTTTATCAAAAGTTTAGGAATGATTTAACAGTCGTTTTGGTTCGATTAATTTGATCATTAAGAGATTTTAATTGCCAAACGTTTGATGTTATGTGTAACCGGTTACTCGGCCCCAATCGAC